>JAPYYW010002011.1:0-26223 GCA_030522545.1 Cremastinae sp. A BG-2022a | reverse complement strand
CTCGGAACTCGAGTCAGAGTGGGGGAAGCGCTCGAGCGAAAAAGCGGGGAAGCGTTCTTATTGAATCGTTCTTATTGGGGTAGTGAACTGTATTTTTTTATAGTATTATAAAATTTACAAACAAATTACAATTTTATCTTATAGCATTAAATTAACGTGAATTTTAAAAATTTGAATTTTTTTTAAATTGTACTCATTTTCTTCAATATCCTATGAAAATTGTTGAAATTTCTCATAAAAATTCCTGTTGAATGCGACACCTTTGAAAAATTAATATCTCGATTACTACGCTGTACATACCCTTTTTAAGTTTTGCATACACTTTAAAATAACGTTAAAAAAGTTGTGTAAAATTTTTTTACATAATTTTGTTCCAAAAAATTTTAATTAATGATTCAACATTTGGTCAACACCTGTATACTGTTAAACTTTAAAATAGACCATCGTGATGGTACTGCTTTAAGAACGAGTGAAGAAAAAAGCTTTTTTCTTTTCTTTTTCATTTTTTTCACTCTAACATCATTAAAAATTTGTTCAATATCCCATCCTGTTTCTTCTCGAATGATTGACCGTCGATATTTTTCCTCCGGAAAGCTTCAAACTCGGATGATGAGTACGAAATGTTTGATGGTTTATCCTCTTTTTTCCCTTGTTTTTACCGAGGCCGTTACGGCCACGGGATAAAAATGTTATTAAAAATAATAAATGTACATAATGCAGAGCGAAAGAGAGAAAAAAAAGTGGTACAACCCGCAGGAACTCCGGAAGGAACGGGCCAGCAGCCACAGCCAATCATTCCGTTGCTGCTTAACACGGTAATCAATCTTGCCAGGCCAATTCCGCCGGTTCAGGAATATCCGTGTAATCCGCCGCCCATACCACCCCCGCCGGAAAAATATTACGCCAGTACGGAGATATGCAAGGTAAGTTCGCCCCCGGAGTATTGCTCGAGTCAGAAGATGGCCTCCGAGCAATTTATTCGCATTATAATTAATCCCGTCTCCTTCCCTCGCCGAACGCTTTGTAACATTTACGCCTCGGAGGCATAGTCCACAAAGAGCTTGGGAATCGATTTTTATTTTTATATGACATTAGCGACAACTGCGTCGGACTTTTTCAGACTTTAACGTCATTAGATTCTTCCCGAACTCAAATTTACTCGTCTAGACTATTCTATATGAAAATTTGAATCGTCATCCAGAATTTATGCTGTCGTTGAAGTTTGCAACTCTTGTGCTTTTTCAGTTTTCGTTATTTTAGTCTCTTTTTTAGTGAATTAAAGATGCATCTATAAAAAGTTTTTGACGTTTTGTCAATCGTACTTACAATGTACGTATTAGCTGCCTTCGACTAATCAAAATTTCAGCATCCGTCTGGCAATACTGTCATCGTATATACTTGACTTATTTTTTTATTGAAGGGAGAAAAAAATGTGGCCTTACCCAGATTTTTGGAATGCTAGAATAAATTTTATATTATAATTATTGAAAATTTCGACCTGTCAAAACCACTTCCTTTTTAGATATGACAAAGTCGAGGCTGCTCGACATATTTTTTAATCTAATGATGTATAAATGAGAAATATCTTATTTTGACGGAGCAGAGTCCCGAATTGCCGCCGCTTCCTCCGTCGCCGCCAAGTCCGAACACGCCACCAGCGCCGGCGAGCCTGAGCGCGAAGGCATCGAGCAGTCTGGCGAGCTACAGCCCCGAGGATATGCTGACGGAGGACGAGGAGGACGAGGAACTCGGTAACGGGGCTAACAGAGCTTCCGCCGGCAGCGCGAACAATATCGGTCCCGGCGTCCCGGGATGCTGCATCTTCAACTTCCCAAGGGAGCGACTCAACATCGTCGAGAGCCTCGGATGCGGTTACTACGGGGACATTCACCTGTGCGAGGTTGACAGGTTTCCCGGATACGACGAGCTCTTCAGAGGCACCACCAGCGACCTCGTCGTCGTTAAGTCACTCCGACCCGGATCCTCGGAGTCTCTCAGGTACGCAAGCTTCTCGAATAAATTCGAAATTCTGACATCGAGGCTCCCTTGATTTATTGCTTTTCCGAATAAATAAAACAGCTACGATTCTCACCGCGGTATACATCAACATTCGAGGCTGCGAACGTCACTGCCGATGTGACACCTAAAAATAAAAGTTCACGTATAATGATAACTACAGCTAGGAGTATAACATTTTATCGACTTTTTATCATTTATTTTTATACAATTTATTTTATGATATTCTACAACTACGTATAGTTGAGATGAACTCGAAAAATTGTATGATGAAATAACCATGTGATCCTTTGTTGTCGAATTCTTTATGAAATTCATTCAATGGTCAAAATGTTAGGCTGATAATCTTTGAAAAATTAGAAATTGCTTCATGGTGTGTATTATCATCAACAAACGATTAGATATAATACATCTATTATGCCATAGTTATCATAATTAATAGACAAAATTGACACAATTTTACAAAAGAGAGAGATTTGAATTCTGGCAAGAAAAAGTTTAATTTGAAATGGTTAACAATAAGATTAAATATAGTAGCTAAAAGAATATACTTAGTTTATAAATATTAGGCTTATAAACTGACGATGAACAAAAAAGAGAGAGGGAACATCGAAGAAAATGATAAAAATTTGAAAATCCACTTGAATAGATTTGCGAATCTCACGTGTATAAAATAGATAAGTAAACAAGGCGAGCATCTGAAGGGACGTTCGCGACGTATCTTCGAGGCAACGAAGATATGAATCGAGGTCACTTTGCGACATTATTGAGCAGCGACGTCCAGGAAGTTTTCCAGAAGAGAAAACTCGGGCGTGGAGTTGAAGCGAGAGAAACAGGGTTCGGGAAGTTAGTAAGACGGGTGCATCTCCTGTGTACTCCCAGCATTCGTAAACTGATATCGCAATTTCTTACGACGTAATGAACGTCGAACGTGCCTGGAATCCCGTATCCGGGCGTATTCGTCGCCCGGCAGCTAATCCGCGCGTACCTTCGAGAAAACTTGTATTCTCGCTCTGCATTCCAGCCAAGGGAAACGAGTTATTGACTGTGGAGTTTCGGGAGATGAATAACGCTCCTCGGAGGTTTCTCCCGCAGCGGAGAAATTTCATTAATCGATCCCGCGATCGCGCAGCAATAACTTAAATATAACCCCGACCGAATCATTAACCCGATGAAGAGCCCGCGCGCCGTTTTCAAGCCATCAACGTTTCGGTAAGGACGCTGAAAGATACAGAAGTCAGAGACGAGTTTAACGTCGGACGATCTCGAAAGACGCGAAAGCTTGCCAGACTGCTCGCTCTTTTCGAGAAATTTTCGGAAAGCTTCGCTCATTACCAGCTTGAAATGATGATTCAGCTCTGAATGAATATCTTTCATACCCACGGGCTCGACGCAACGTCCAAATTATTGATGAATGGAAGATTTATAAATGAAGAAACAAGGACGGGAATGAAAAAAAAAAGAAAATCAGAGATCTTCGTGCTCTTCCGCTTTATCAACAAACTTGCCTTCTCCCTCTCTCTCTCTTTTTTTTTGCTCGACTGTTTTTATATATGGAGAGAGGTAGTATCTTGTACCAGCTGTGCCAAGTCCCAGATGGGAAGACGGAGAAGATCGTTTCACTTTCCACTCGATTCACCTACTTGGAATTTCGTGCCCTCGTGCACGAGTACTTCCTTTCAGCTCGCTTTTTATAAGGGCTGCATGTGTACCGTAGCTTCGAAATACGTACACAGGCATGTCACTGTACACACACACACACACACACACACACACACATATATATATATATACATATATCGCGATATTCCAGAGCTTTCGGGCGTGCTCGCGAGGGGAGCGAGAAAATCGCTGTTCTCAGGTGGGAGGAAGATCGACTTTTCCCTCGCTTACCGCGATTGCTTGTCTTTCCTACTGGCTTTCCTGGATGAGGGGGAGAGAATCTTGAGAGGAAACGGATCGCCCGCGGAGTGGGAGAAAACGAGCCGGCGGGGCGAAACGAGGAAAGGGTTTTTCGAACGCTTTCCGCGCGCGCCCACGACCTTATTCGATTACCGTCTACTCTCCGGCCGTGCGCGAGCGACTGAGAGAGAGAGAGAGAGAGAGAAACCCGGGATTATATCGATGCAATTGGACGTTCGACGAGCATCGCGATGCCAAAAGCTCTCCTTTTTTTCTCTTGCCCGCCTCTCGTTCCCTTTTTTTTTTCTGCACACGTATACAATAGAATTCGAGAAATCCACAGGTATACTGGCCCCGTGCTCGGGAGCGCGACGGTTTTTTCCGACGAGAATGAAAAAGAGAGAGAGAGAGAGAGAAAAAAAAGAGGGAAGAAAACAAAAGCGGGAGGGAAAAAAGATCGTTTCATCGCCCTGAGACGGGATATCGTTTCCTGCACGTTTCTTCGATTTTCCGTGATTTCCAGTGTCCCCGAAGCCTCGAGAACAAATAGATCCCGATCGGAGTGCTCGCAGTCCTGAGCTTCCGCGAGCACACTTTCCGCCAGCGTTCTGACATCTGGGTTAGAGAGGGGAGGGGCGGAGGCGGAGAGCCCCTTCTCTGAATAAAAAATAATATTGACGTGTTACATTGTGTAGGAAAGAGGCAATGTACGAGTAATCCTCCTTATTCTACGATCACGTAAAAGCCATCGGGAATTCAGAACATATAAATGTCCCTCTCTCTCTCTCTCTCTCTCTCTCTCTCTCTCTCTCTCTCTCTTTTCCCGTCGTCCCGGATCGTCGGAACGACTTTCCAGTTCTCGATTCACTGGTCCACAATACAACCGTAATACACGCAACTACCTTCACGTACATCTCGATATTTCAGTATATACGCTCATGCGAGTATGTGTTATCTGCAGGACGCCTTATTCTGTATCGTGCTTTATCCGTCTCGCGGCATAAATATACATATAGAGAGAAATTGAGAGAAAGGGGTTCCGGGGCGAGAGAAGCCCGCGGGAAACGCGAGCGTTTCTGTATTCAATATATCGAGAAAAGCAGCCAGAGGGAATCAGCCGTATACAAACACGTAAAGGTCCTTCTATCTGAGTTCAACCACCTGAAAAAAATGTACTCGGTTCGCAGGGAAATTCTTCCCTCTTTTATTAGTGGAAAGATTTTTCTTTTTTTCTTGCTATTATTTCCTACAAATACAGAATGCATGTACTGAGAACAGATTTGGTTGAAAAATATTTAATTGAAAATATTTCGTCGAAACAATACTTTGTTTTTTTAAAATAATTAAACTTTAGTTAAATCAACTAAGAATTTAGTTCTATTTGCAAAATAATATCGTTGAACGTATTGAAACAAATATTTTGTTGAATCAACCAAATTTTGTTTTCAGTGTAATAAATATCATTTTGAGTCAATGATGTTTCAACAACTTTGCGTGATATACACAACTTATTAATGTAAAATACTTTTTTACCCATAAAATAATATGGGCTGTGATTTAGGAAAATTATTTGAGCTGAAAAAGTTCATGCAGAGGTACTTTGATTTTTTTTCCAGTGTTTTACGAGAGAGTATTTTGAATACAAAAAATTTCAGGATACTTTTGTAGCCAGAGGAAATCGACCGTACACCAACACGTAAAGTTCCTTGTATCTAAGTTAAGCCATCTGAATAGAAATGTACTCAGACCGCAGAGAAATTTTTATTAGCGAAAAAATTTTTTTCTTATTCGTTCTTATACTTACAAATGTAATACTTATAAATAAATCGTATATATAAATCATTTAAACAAACGCTACTAAACTCATATATTTATAAAAACAAAATAAGTTCAAGCTTGAAAAAAATTATTCGGGTTGAAAAAGTTCGAGAAGAATCACAATGGTGATTTTCTTTTCATTTTTTACAAGACTATTCTGAAAACGAAAAAGGATCAGGATAATTTTTGTACCGATTGGAGGCTGTAGAGGGATTGTTTTTTCTCTCTTTCGTATAGTAAATCTGATCCTGGACGAATTTCAATGGTATCCGACTTGCGTAAAATGTCCCGTATACGTATTTATGAAAGAAGACAGAATCGATATAATACGTGGGGAATGGTATATCTATAAAATATATACACTTTATGGTAACACAGAATGGATGGTCATAAAGATATTACTTCTGAATGCTCTTCTCTCTTATACCGTCTATCCCTGGGTTCCTGGTGTATTTTAGGATAGAATTTCAACAAGAGGCGAAGAGGTTGGCACGGGTAGCCGATCGGAACGTTGCCCGCTTACTCGGTGCCAGCCTCGAGGATGATCCCATGTGCATTGTATCGGAAAACGGAGAGTACGGCGATCTGAATCAATATCTACAGAGCCACATAGCGGAGACTTCGACGGTGCACACCGCCAAAACCTTGAGGTAATCTCTCATTTCCTTTCGCAACACAAAATATATTTTTCTCCGCGTTTCCCCTGTTTATATTATTTTTTTCCCCAGCGAGCCACCGGCAAATTTACACGTCGGAAATTGTCCTAGTTGAAGTACAAACAACTATGATAAATTGGAAACAATTTTCAGAGCAGTTCGAGCGCGCGCAAAAATGTTCGTTTCGTTATTTTCGCGAAAATTTATCGTTCCTTTTAACAAAGTCGAGACCGGCGGACGGCAAAGATGGAACGAGGGAGTTACTCGTTCACGGAACTCGAGGAAAATTACCAAACTGGCCCCGAGGCCTTCCGCAGTATCCGTATTAGGCATCAGTGGTAATTACGTTGTGCAAATAGCGGCCGGGCTGCGCCTCACGTACGCTTCTCCTTTGTACGTGCGTGCATTATTCGTATTTCAAACGTAAACGTGAAAGGAGGCGCCGCTTCGGAGTTGTTGCGATATTCATGCCCACATGTACAATGCAAACGACAGGGAAGACCGTCAATGTTGGACTTCATTTCGTAATGCGGAGAGAACTCGTTTCCTCCATTCTTTTCTCTTTTTTTTTCCATTAATTCCTCTAAAAGAACGCAAACGCTTTTTCCATTTAAAAAAAAATCCAAATTTCATGAATTACTCAGCCCGCTCGACTGTCTCGAAAATTAAGTCCTGAAAAAAATTAGGTAAATTAATATTAGAGTGTAATTGCTCGAAAGAAAAGAAACGACTTTTTTTCCAGCTTTGGAACTCTCATATACATGGCTACGCAGATAGCATCTGGCATGAAGTATCTCGAAGAGATGGACTTTGTACACCAGGATCTGGCCACCAGGTAAGAAAATGACATCTAATTTTTTTCATTTCTGTCCAATAATCGTGCATTGTACAAAATAATTACGTATAGGATATCTAAAAATGAAATGATAATAAGAAAAACTTGTATATCTGATATAATCGACATTTAACGTGACAGTTTTATAGATAAACCAAGTTGTGTTTGCTAGGATTCATTAAAGAGACTAAATACTTTTGATTCTTGACGTTGGGTCTCGATTATTATCAATTACTATTTGCCTATACCTATTTTCAAGATATTTTTATTTAAACATTGGCACACAGAATCTACAGTTGCCCCCTAAATAGAAATTAAAAAAAAAACTAAAAATATATATGCAATTTATTTTAATCTATTTCCATGTAGATAAAAATAATTAATTTTTATAATGAAAAATTCACAAATGAGCTACACCTTCTATAATATCACGTCTTAGATTTTTTCAAAGCTGCAACATGTCCACGAGAGATTTTCGTGTCAAAAAGAGAACTAGATGAAAAATAGGTATAAATATGGCTTTAATTATTTATTGGAATTTTTTTTTAACGAGACCATCCCCCTTTCTTGAATGTCCGGTGACAGGCTTGATTTATCTTTGCGTTATTGCGTCATTATGGGAGGTCGGTGCAAATTGAAAGCACTCGCACGCGCCGTTCGGCCATTATTTTTGGGGAGACGCGATAAACGGGAGGAAAATGAAGGAAAACGTTTGACTACGTGTAAAAGTACGCTTTAGTACACTATAACAGATGAATGTATGTCGTTCTTGTGGTAACACGGACTTGTACGTATAAAAGTCGTATATACGTTCGGAGGGAGGGCGTTCAAGACTGAGATCGCTCCATTAGCCGAGTCCATCGTTTTATCGCTTGTCTCGACACCCGACAATCTCCACCCGTCCCGTTACTCGAGATATCGCCCGACTCATCGCCCCTACTTCGGTCTCGCCCATTTTCACCATATATACACTTCGCCACAGTCGAAAATCTTCCCGCGATAACAAGACGAATACATTAATAAACTTGCCCCTATGTGCCCCCGGTTTAATTATCCTCCGACCTTTTCAATAACAATTTTAGATTATTTTTCCACTAAAAAGAAAACTCATCGCCTTTTTTTTCGTACGATTTGTTTCTTGGGTAGAGTTATGGCGATTTTCACTGTAAATGCGATTCAAAATTGTTCCATTCCGTCGATCTTTGAGCAAATGAAGTTTAGAGAAAATTGGAGAATATTGCAAGGGGGCGTTTCTCCCCATTTCATTTCGATTAATGTGTATCACACGTAATTAACGGTGTGCGTTTCGAGCTCTTCAACTTAATGGACCGAAATCGTGCTCACGTATTCGAATTATTAGCCCCAATCATGAAACTTAATTGTAATAACTCACCCTTAGAATATTAATCTCATTCTCATTTTCTGGGAAAAAATTCTCACGAATTTATTTTTTGTTGCAATGAGCTAAAATATGAATTATGTTACAAATAAAATTGTTAAAATAAGTTATCTTCTTTATAAAATAAAATTTTTAATAAAGTTTCATCTAATATTACTCAAAGTGAAAAAATATTTTTAAAAAATTGCTGGGATTTGTTTTAAAGCTCACCTTCGAATCAGTAGAATATTAAATTACGAATTTATCGATCGTTAAAATTTATTTCCGTAATTAGAATTAACGGATGATTCATTAATATCAATTACGCCGGAATGGAAAGTATTTCGCTGAATATTATTAGAGGGGAAAAAAATAATCGTGTCGAATGATAAAAAAAGTGGGAAAATTGCGCGAGGACAGCGTTGACGTTTACTGATTACCTCGGCGTGAAAGATCAACGCGACCGAGCGAGGAAGGGGGAAAAATTGGTGAGAAACGTCAGAATTGTGACAAATGTGTTTCAGAAATTGCCTGGTGCATCGAAACTACACCGTAAAAGTTTCAGACCTAGGACCCGGTCGAACCGCCTACCTTGCCGACTATTTCAAGGTGGAGGGACGACCGCCGCTGCCCATCCGATGGATGGCGTGGGAATCGATGTTACTGGTGAGTTTACAAAGTTTGACACGAGCCTCAAAAAAAAAATCCGTTAGCGAAAACTCCTCAATCAAATTCATCCGACGAATGAATTTTTTTTCCGCTCTCGAAAAAAAAAGAAAGTCGGAAAAAATTTTGTCATGAACAGATGACGCGTGAGTCAACCATAAAATTTTCTCGCATTTTTCGAACGTCCTCGATCGTTCTTTTTGTCAGCTGAAAAGTTAGAAGTAAAATAAAAACCGTGTCGGTCGCAATGATAAAATTTCAGTCACAAAAGAAAGATTCATCATATTATTTTCATCCCTTGTACATTGTTCGGTGGAAGAATTCACGCATTCGGAATGCAAGCCGAGCGAGAAATAGTTGAACATTTAATTGGAAATCCGATAATCGCGCAACGGAGAATCGGATGATCCCTTAAAAATTTATACCAACAGCGGAAAAGCTTTTTTTGTACCCCTGCAAGAAATTATTTTATTTATTTATTTTTGAAGTGCATCGAAATGTCAATTATGTGCAAAAGTCGTCCAATGAAAAAATAAAGACGGAAGTTTAATTGAGAAGAAGAGAAATCAAGCCGTGGCGTATTTTTTATTTTCGGAATACAATTGAACGTCGAAACGTCAGTAGAGTGTACGAAAATAATGGAATGAAAAAAAAATAGAATGTTGAGATAAAAAGAAGGAAAATTATACCACAGCGTATTACCAAAATTGCGGATGATTGCCGAGAACGATAATTATAACGTGAAATTTCGCCAAATATTGACAGGCACCGTGGCCATTGTTTCGATGTGACACACATACGGAAACAAACAGCGTGTAAAATAATCCCGGGCGCGAGTAATTGGCCCGGAAGATTAGACAAATATTGATCGATGCAACGGCACGCTTGAAACGCAGCGATTTTACAAATTTCTAGGTACTCCCCCGCCACGTGCAGCCCCGTCAACGGGAAATCGCTTTTTAAAACCGAATCGGGAATTAATTATTGCGACGAAATTATAATAACGCGAGTCCCGTAAATGACGAGTCATCGTATTGTCAGAATTCGTCGTATCGCGACTCAAAACTTTCGACAATCTCGCAATACGAAAATTTCATCGCTGTAACGAACTAGGGCGTTCCGTCCCGATGGAATTAACGATTGGAAAATTCATTACAAATGTCGATTTCGCGGAGAGAAAATGATAGCGAGTTCTCGATGCGAATCCTGTCGAATTCGAGAGGCCGGAGAACAAAAAGATTCGCCATTTCGCTGCGGGGACATTAATTGTCCTCCAGGACGAGAAAGCAGGACGAGAGTGACATTTTTTATAAATTTAGTCAACTGCTTCGGCGACTATTATTTCGAAAAACACATGAATATTAATGTCAAATCCAGGATTCTGCATTTAGCTCCGTTCGCGAGTCTGGCTCGTTTAATTCGATATGAAAATTGTCTCTGTTTCTGTACTCCCGCACGTATCTTTTCGGGTATTTCTCTATTAAATCAACGTCAGTCGGATGAAATGCAGTTCGGGTATAAAGTTGCTAGCAGCGATTACTTTAAATAACGAGAACCGCGAATACCCGGGGCGTTTTAATGAGAGAGCGCGCACGAGATCGAGTTGATATCCGACGTGAAATGCGACGAGTCACTCCTAAATTTTCCATCCGTTTCGCAAATATACCGGTATAATTACGCGTACAGAAAGAAGATGTTAACGAGACCGATTTATCGGTGAATAAAATCGAGCTCGAATAAAATTCATTCACGCATAATACTCGGCCGAGCTAAAAATTCATTAACGATGAACGAATTAAAATCAATCGAACGTGAATTAGCGTCGAGACACGAAAATTCACGGGAGCTCTTTGCCAAAATAAATTTGTTTATTCAGGGAAAGAATACTTCAAAGAGCGACGTGTGGTCGTTCGCTGTCACTTTTTGGGAGATTTTGACGTTCGCTCGCGAGCAACCGTTCGAGGAGCTGCCCGACCACAGAATCGTCGAGAACGCGACGTTCTTCTACCAGGAGGACGAGAGAAGGGTAATTGAACGAATTTAAAAATTACTCTATTACAATTTTAAGAAAATCGAGCTCATCGAAGAATTTTTTTCATGAATTTTGTTATTTTTTTTAAGGTAGTTCTATAGTTTTATCGGTTATTTAGGAATTTGTTGAAAATTGGTACATTCATTCTTTGATACGTTATGCATATGCGTACCAAATTTTAAAAGGTTTCACCATGTAGAAATTGAGATATTTATTGTTAAAAATCCCAATTTTCAGTGCTCTTCTATACTTGAAAGAAGCTTCCTCAAGTTTTTTTAAAAAATCCTAAGATTATGAATTTTTAAATTTTCATACGTACGTAACAAGCACAAGTCACCTTAGATGAGCTTGAATTTTGAGTATGTTGTTCTTGAAACAACTTGCAACAACTTTTATTAATAAACTTAAGCTCTAAAACCACATGGTATGGAGATGAATTGAAATAAAAACTTTTGATTTGACTGTTAAAATACAATTTTTAAAAATATTTCCCTACGTTTCCTACGGATGAGCCCGATTTTCTTAAAATCATCCTTGTATTTTTATATATAGTTGAAAAAAAATGAATTAATGATGAATTAAATGAAAAAAAAATCGTACTACCAGATGATTTTGCCACTACCGAAGAATTGTCCGAAAGAGATGTACGATTTGATGCGAGAGTGCTGGGAGCGCAACGAGATCGATCGTCCGACGTTTCAAGAGATTAATCTCTTCCTCCAGCGCAAAAATCTCGGTTACAAGCCGAACTCGTCGAACGACACTTGATACAGAGAATTGGAAGGCTGGAACCTGATCCGGCTTTCTATGATCGGTGAATTGAACGGTAATTGGTGGAGCTGTCCCCCATCGACGACCAAGTAACAAACTGACTCACTGAGCATGAAAGAAAAAAAAGTACTAACCACTGTCAAGTGCACAAAGTGTCAAATACCGAAGGACGGAGCAACAAAAAACGAACCGACAATAAAACCGTCGCATCTGTACCAAAGCCTGAGCGTCGCCTGGAAGAAAAAAAGTAATCGATTAAACGCGACGAATAGAAAATCGGGATTCTTGTCGCGATTGTGAAAAAGAAAAGAAAAGAAAAAAAACTGGCGAAAAATCGAGTCGGTTATTTTTTAGTCGAGGTCAGCGCGGTGGCCGTGAAAGATCGATAGGAGGTCAAAAATTAGAATAAAGAAGAAAAAAAGTTCGGGGATATCGGCTCCGATTGAAAATCCGTTCCATAAAATCAGGTGGCCGATGTTGTGCCGAAATTGGTGTTGTCAGCAAACAAGGATTTGATACGAAAAACGCTGCGGGGCTGGAACGGGGCGAGTCGCGATGCTGCCGAGGGAAGATCGATCCGCTGTATCGAGGCTGTACATCCTGCGTTTACCGTTTTTGCCATTCAGCGTCGTCACGTCGACGCGGATATATATGGGTCCAATAACAAAATCGTCTGAATTTCATCCTCGCTGCTTTTTCCCCTGTTTCCTCGCGACGTTTCGAAACGGACACGTTCCTCCTGGCTTTTCTCGCCCGGAGATCATTCATCTCCCGCGCCGGATCGAAGAGATCTTCCCCTCGGTCTACCAGCGACTGCGAATAACCGAGACAAACTGTCGGATCCAAAACGTTCCCGCAAAGGACCAATAACTTATTGGACATCGCCGTCGAGAGAAAAAGCAACAGAGAGAGAGACTGAGAGAAACGACAGGATTGTGGCTGAGCGAACGGATCTGTCGGTTTTTGCCTCAAACCTCGCGAACTTCCCTCAAATTCTCCGAATAATTTTCATCTCCTCGACACACTGCCTGCGACGATTCTCCATCGACAGATTGCTCCGTGATTGAATATCCATGACGTCGTCCGACTCGATTTTCCCCCTACGTCATTTCGCAGTAATCTTGCAAGCTCATTCCGTTAACGCGATGAAATATCTCACTCCGATTGTCCCTAAAATTCGAGCCATCAACCCCTGAAAAGTGTAACACCCAACATTTTTATTCGGAGCATCGAAAGCTTGGACTCGACGAAAGATCCCGAATTTTTATTCCGCGTAAAAAAAAAAAGTAGGGAATAATGTTGACGCGCACTTTTTTTACGTGACTGCTTATTCGCGGTTTTCGAGAATTTAATGAGAAAAATTCTCGGAAGGCCGATTGATTTAAGGATCCCGTGTGTACATACGAAAATAATATATTGCGCGAAAGAGAGGAAGACTGGAGGAGACACGCGTGAGGCCAGACACGCCAGGATTGCGGGCAAACTTAGATTGGTCTTTTGGCAAACTACTTGTAAGCTTAAAATGCGCTTAGCCAGGGTGCATGAATGTTTGACAATACGAATAGAGGGTTCCCGGATTATTCTTTTTTTTTTCTTCTATGTATATACACTTGCGTATAAGTATATGAGCTGTGTCATTTTAAACTTTTCAACTTTCACCATTCCATTTGACAGGACGGTGAGAGAGCAACGAAGGGAAAAAGAGAGGGGAGCGAGTGAAAAAGATCGAAGGTAAAAATGATGGGCTTTGATACATGTATGCAGGCACATATGTGTGAGTATTTGCCTACCTATATTATTTAAAAAATATATACGAATAGAGTAAGAGCGAAGAGGGATGAAAAATCTACTAAAATGAAAAAGCAGTCGAGTTTGAATAAAAACGACGTACGTTAAAAAAAAATTCACTCGCGCATATTACGCAAATAAATGAAAATGAGAAAAAAAAAAGAATTGGTACATACAAGTCTGCGATAAATTATTGTTTGTACGATCGAAAATTTTTATTTATATTTCGAAGCGAAAGGTCGGGATAAAAATGAATTCGCGCACTCGATGGCAAGCCAATTTTGTAAAATGAAATAAAATTCCGTTCGGCCTGGAACATGCTCGCGCGCGGGCGAGCGAAGAATAAGGGGCTTCACGCACTGCCAGAGAAATTCAACAAAGCTCCAATAACGTCGAGTGTTCGATAAATAGGAAAGGAAGGCAAGTATGACGGGAGAGACAGACCGCGCAGTGAGAAAAAAAAGAGAGAGAGAGTCCGGGCGTTCGTTGCCATTCGCAACGCAAAGCAATTAGTAGATACGATCGTCGCTGCAGAAATGAAGAAAAAACGAAGCCACATTTTTTTGTTAGTCAATCGCATTTTTTTCTACTCATATTAACGACCGCGCTGTGTTCCACTTTCAGAAAAAAAAATTGATAAGAGCGAATACATTCCAAGCAAATTTACTAGATTTGCAATAATAATTACATTACTGGGCTCGCGTTTTTTTTTCAACATCGAAATTGAAGAAAAGAGATCTCACGTATCGTAATAAAACATGTTAAAATTCATGAAGGTATATATAAAGATATGTAATAGGATTTAAGAGACTTGATTCGCTTAAGGTTAACATAAACACACGTTGAATGAATAATTTCTAGAGGAATTTCTACATATCCAAGACGATTGATTCTCTCTCGCGAGACCGGAAGCGAGTGAGAATAATTTTTTTTAACCTCGAAGCTTATCGTGCGACTAGATCGACGACAAAGAAAAATAAACTACTTCGAAATAGACGTAACCCATTATTTATGACGACAGAGAGTCCGGAAAAATGATCAGGAAAAATTCAACTTCCAACTGACCTTTTCATAATTTTTTCTGGACTTTCTGCGCGCATATGTACATACCTATAATGTAGAATCGAGCTCTTGGTAAAGAATGTACCTACACATAATGTGATAACGAATGCATGTGCGAAATTGAAATAAAAAAAAAGAAACGAAATGAAAAATGAAACATTCGAAGACTTAAGTTGACGCAGAACTTGGTGAGAGAACGTGTTAAGTGGAAACACATATCCTATCGATTTTTTTTGTCTAGTTGAAGAAATAATGAGCGACGTGAGAAAAAAGAAAAAACCAATGTGACGTGTATAAGGTTATTGCAAATGCTGACGAACAATAAAAGATTTAAAAACCTAAATAAATAAATCGATGTGCAAATGAATAATAATCGTTGAAGGATCTTACATGCTCTATCCTCGTTATATACGTATTGAGAAGAAGAAAAAGCGAAGAGTTTGATCGAATAGAGTGGAATTTTATCAAAGGCAGATTTATATCGCTCTCGGGACCTCGTTGACTCAATAAACAGCGTTATATAAAAATAATAATGTAGAATTAAGCGTATTTAACAGCGATATATTCGAAAGCGTTCGAACGTCGTAAGCATCGTACCTAAAGAAGAAAAAAAAATTCGAGAGCGAGAATAATTGTGAGGGGGATGAAAAAAGTTGGCTGTAAATAAATGATGAAAAAAAATGATAAAAGAAAACTGCACTGAAAATTCGTGGCGGTCCTCGTGTCTAGGAGTTAAAATATTGTTATCGATGGCGTACCATTAACGTACTAAAAATGTATTACGATTATACTTATTAACTGACTTACACCCTGTATAAATGTTTACCTCTATTTAATACGTTTGTACATAGTGAGAAGAAAAATGAGAGAAGAGAAATCGGTTTTCAATAAATACTCAGCGCTTTGATTTGCCGCTCGACTAATTGCAATTTACTCGTTATGAAAAAAATCCCTCCTACTCGAAAGCAGCAAAATGAAGACTGATAAGTGCATCGAATAAGGTAAGTGGAATTTTCGCTATACCAGATAATCTTTGGATCAATTCCAGACGAAATAAAATTATTGAGAATTTACCGAGAGAAAAAAATTTTTTTTTTAATAATTGAATTTTTTTTACGATATGTATTACGATTAAACTGATGGAAAAAATCGTCTTTTTCATGAACACACGTTTAATATTTTAAGATAATGAAAGAAGATAAAAAAATTTTTATTGAGTTACTATTGAGTTACAAAATTCAGAAAGAAATTAACCAATTTTCCAGTATAATTTAATCGAAAATAAAATTATTCTGAAAGTGTTAAAAATGTCTTTACAAAAATAAAACCTAGTTATAATTTTGAACAAATTTAATGAATTCAAGTAGACTTCTAGTTATATCAACGTATATTATGGAACAATATTCAAAGCCTGTTTCGGGAGTAATTATGATCCCTTTCGAGATCTATATATCGAAGGCATATTCGCGTTTAGTATTGACGACGGTATATTCACAAAGGCTCGATATTAATCCCATACATGAAGCATTTGATCTGGGCTTCTCGGATTTTCCGGGGCCACCTGGGATTAGAAGACTGGCCAGCATGACCTTTTCGCGAGCGTTTCCCAACTCGTGGAACGCATGCACAAAAGAGAGCGAGAGAGAGAGAGAGAGAGGAAGATGAGGCCGATAACGCTCCGGAAGGATCCTTAAGACCTTCGTCCAGGGGGATGAAGGATTATGCCAGCAAAGGTAAGTCGACAGCTTGCACTCTCGGTCTTAACCGGAAGCGTCGCCGGAGCGATTCGCTCGCAGGATCCCTGTTACGGGATACGTTATATATATTTTATTTGCCCAAGTAAGAGCCTCCGTATATATGTGTCGGGGGTGAAAAACATGCATATGTATAGCGCGACAGGACGGGAGTCTCGTGAAGCGTCGCTAAACTACGAGTCCCATCATTCTCGCTCGAGGCATCCGCGCTCTAATACCGTTGAAAGCTAAACACGAAGGACGCTCGGATGCCGAATCGCTTATTCAAACGCCTATCAAAACATCGACTTCCTCGTTCCGACGCCTTCGACCCGATTATCCTGCCGCCCATCTGAAAATCCGGAATTTCAAACTCTCGCATTTCGAATGCGCACCCCGTGGGAATTTAAAAAAAGGGGTGGAGGTGAGGGAAGAGGAGGGACAGTGAGAGAGAATAAACGAAGGATTTTCATTCGTGCGAGGGAAAACAAAAACATCGCCGATCGGCTATCTCACCTCTCTGTTTATGTTTTTTCCTTCCCCGTCCGAGCAGCCGGAACGAAAATAAAATGTAAAGATTTTATATATCCGGAGTTATATTTTCCGAGCTTTTCATAAATAATATCTCTGAAAAATTCATTCCTTTCTCTTCGAACTTTTCGCTCGTTTTTTCAGAGCTTCGCAGCAGCGAATTTATATATTCGCGTCTGGGAGGAACGGGATAAAGGGTAGGAAGAGACTCGCTGCGAGGGGCGGGAGAGCTTATTACATTCTATCATTTTCACTTGATATATTTAGAGCGTTTTCCGATAACGGAAGTAAGAGATATAGAGACGTGAGTATTAACTCGCGATGAAAACGATCGAAAGAGAGAAAGGAGCTAAAAGGAGGGTTGGTAAAAAACGAGAAGGCAGAGGGGAATATAGCCCGGAGGCACGCGAAAGCAATCGAAAACGTTCGCCGCTGTTCAGTCGAGTCAGCTCTTTATCGCTCTCCACGGGTAACCAGACTTTTGAGATTCCCCTGTCACAATTAACTTATAGGCGAGAACCCACATTCCGCAGTAATAGATACGAGTCGGTCACATTTTTATCAAGATTTTTCCTCTCTCCGTAAAAAAGCCGATGAAGTGCAAAATAGACTTCTCAGGGGTGATTTTAAACCATATTTAAGATAAATACGATTCGTTAAACATTTTTCAAATATATAATAATTGCTTAAAAATACAGAATTACCGATGAAAAATAAAAAATAAGCATTTTTTTGTGGAAACTAAAAATAGAACTTTTTGAGTGATTTATAATACATTATTTTAATGTTTACCTAAATTATATTTTAAAAACCACTTAAATACTAGCTTTTTTAAATCGGAATAATAAAAAAAAACTAGAAAATGCTCTATTTTCCTAGATATAAAGTTTCATTTTTTAGATAAAAAATAATGAACCGTTTTTATTTTTATAAAACTGAACTAAAAATATTCCAAACTTTGTTTTATTATGTTTTCATTTTTCATTTTAAAGACTTTTTTATTTAAAAATCTTCAAAACTTGTTAACCTGGATAAAAATTAAGATAAAGAACTTAGTCGTGATAAATTTTAAGCCAAGATTAGAAAACAACCTGAAAAATACATTATTTTTTTTAATCAAAATTTGTCCCAAGTCGAGAGAGCTTTGGAAAAGCTCTGTCGAATCTGTTTAATTCGTCTCCCCTGTCGAGAGCGTTTTATCGTCTGGCGCACGTTACTCTCAAGCAAGCATCCGTTAAAGAGGGATTCAAAATTTGCATACGAGATTCGTCGTGCTCTCTCTCTCTCTCCTCCCTTTTTGCACCCTCGCCGCAACGTATTTTTTCTCCTTATATTCGTTCCTCTTCGCTTTTTGTTTTGTCGATGTCCCTCCCCCGGGCTCTCGGACGAAAGAATATAAACTTGAATACGCGTATAAATATTTAGCGAGCAGTCAACGTGAAAGGACGAAATCCTTTCATTCTCTTTTATCGCGATGAAACGAGGAATAACAAATCGCGAGTGTTACACGACTGGGAAGCACGCGAGAGTAACGAAACTAAAAGAAAATGAAGATGAAAATAAAGCTCGGTATTCAAGTCCTTTTCGTACTTTTTCAAGATGAAAAACATACTTCTGAGCTATCCTGATGAGTTTTCAAGCTCCTTAAATTGTAAGTCCCGAAGATGAATAAGTATTCGCTCAAGAAACCGTCATGAAAAGTTGAAAAACACGAATTACGAGCGCATTTCTATAAACTTCAAAATTATATTTCCGTCGATCGTGTAGCTCGAAGTAGAGAAAAAATAACTGCTAACGAGCATAACTGAAAAACGATGCTGTAGGAAGAATTTTTTGAAATACCATTTTTTAATTGGAAAAATATCGAGAGAGCGATCCTCATCGTGGAACGATTTTTTAAGAGGCGAAAAATAAATATAGAAACGATCAATTATGGTAAGTCACGATATATCTCGATCGGGGTCTGTGACCTTTGAGAAGCATGAAGGATCGAGGAGAAAATTGAATAAAATTCGTGCTCTTGATGAGGTGGATTATTATTTCTGGAAGGGAATTAAATGAAAATTCGCAAGGGCTGTTTAACGTCCTACGCAAAGTTGGGGAAAAATATGATCGGCCCACGCCAAGGAGAGAGTCGAGCGGCGAATAAATATATATTTGGGAGAGGGTCGTTGACCAGGGAGGGAAACGAGCCTTTCCTGGCGCGCATCGCACCCCGGGGACCTATTATCGAGGAAAATACAAGTCCTGGTGTGTACGAATTTCGTTCGGTCCACGAAAAAGGGGAAAAGGCTATACGTCGAGGCGTATTCCCGGCGAAGAAACAAACAGAGACACGGCCAAAAGCTCGCGGGGGAGAAACGAGGGTTTCGCCCCCGTTAATCCCTTTAATTTGAAAGTAACAACGCCGTCGCGCCGTTCGCACCTGCTGCCAAGGGGACGAGAATATTTCTTCGGAATTAAAGGATGCGCTCTCTTGAAAAAAAAAATTGCAAAATTTACCCCCTTTCGTTTCTCATCCCTCGATCGAATGTCGCTCGCGTCGAGCAAAATATACACGTGTCCGATTGATCGTTTTATTCTGCGTAACTCCCGGGAATTATAATTCGGCTGATTTACGGACGAGTGCAAATCCTCCACGGTGTGACCACGAAATGAAAGAGAAACATCGATAATGTAGCCTCGGCGAGTACGACCGAGGATCCGCGCTTGCGTTCGGATCAGTTATGGTGACGGTAATTCGGAAAACAACGGCGAACAGCTGGGACCTTTCGCTCGGAATCCTGATTCGCTTCCCAGGAATTATCGGCGCGAAGATTCGGTTATTCGTCGACACCTAAGAAGGTTCTGATTACGATAGAAAATTCCAACTTTAAAGTTTTCAATTTTAGTTCTATATTTAAATATGTCCGATGATTATACTGTAAATATAAAAATTAATTTTTCTCAATATACGAATTATTTTCTCATGTAAAAAAGAAGTGCATTTTTCATATTTATTCAACTTTTGAAACAAGTTCAATCAACACTAAATACAATAGAGATAGAGTCGATTTTGCTGTTCAATTTTTATTAAAACATCTAAAAATTGAAACGTTTTAATTCTTATCTACTGCAAATAAAATACAAGAATTTAAAACATAGTAAGTAAATCGTTATAGAAACACCTAAAAATAACTAAACATATAAATCATAATTAAATGAAACATTGTACAACTGCGATAAATATTTTCCTGTATAAAATCGATATTAAAAATCCTCAGGGGAATAAAATGCGCTCGTAATTTTTCTCAGTGAGAAGAAACTTCGTTGTATGGAAAAAAGTGTATATATGAATGAAAAAATTCGATTTTCTCGATGAGGGCGTAACCGCGGTTGAATTCGGGTAAAAGCGAGGATGCAGAAACGGAGCTGCTCAAGTCCCGAGCATATTGTGCCTGCAGTACAATGCACGTTGAGCCGCTTGAAATGGGTTAGATATGCATCCTCCGCCGAGCAAAAAACAAGAGAGGAGAACGGCGACAAATCATAAACGTGACAGTGGCACGGGAAGAGGGATTTGTACCGTGCACCGGGCGATGAAAATTCTTTGTGCGAAAGGGCGTAGTGTGAGAAGAGTGAATTTTTTTACTCCCATTTTTGTCGCCGTAGGATAAGGAGCATCGTACACTTTTGTCACAACGAGGACTGAAATATTATTCCCGCGTAATTCGCTCGGGAACGTTTTGACGGGGAAAACTAAAAAATTCGCGAGTTCCGAAGGGCGTCGGGGGCTTGATAAGTAACGAAAAAAAAACATATCCTTACATACATATAGTAGCAGTAAATATAATAACAAGGGTGCAACTTTGCACGAGCGAGCATTGTGTTTCGAGGGATTTTGTAAAAAATACAATAAAAATATAATAATAACAGCCGGGGGTGCGATAAACGAGTTTTCGCGATATCCTGATGGAAAGGGGGAGGAAAAGTCGATACGTCGGGATGGAAAAACGTGAGGCGGCGAATTCACCGCGAGGAATTCAAACGCAACTGATCGATGGTCGAGGCGAGAACGTGACTAGGCCTCTTTGGATATATAAACGGGGGGTGGCGCCCGGGATGGGAGAGAGTCTCGGGCTTCGCGGAACACACACGACGACAGCGCGGGAGGGAAAGGCGAGAGGATGGAAACATCTCGTTGATGCGAGACGA
The DNA here is from genome assembly GCA_030522545.1 of Cremastinae sp. A BG-2022a. NCBI lineage: Eukaryota > Metazoa > Arthropoda > Insecta > Hymenoptera > Ichneumonidae > Cremastinae sp. A BG-2022a. Next base: position 4,841 of record JAPYYW010002011.1, on the reverse strand, counting down.
AAGGTGTGGAAATTCCATTTCCTTCGTCTCGTTTCTCCACTCAACCCTTTATCACGACGTACGCGGCGCGAATTCGGCGGCCCGAAAATTTTTTCCTCTCCGCTCGCGCGTATCTTACGTGGCGAGTTTCGCGAAAAGCTTCTCTCTCTCTTTTTTTTCTTTCTTTTTCTTGCCACCAACCGATAATATGTGCTCGCGGAACGAAAACGGGACCCTGTCATATTTATAACTCATATCTCACGCGTGACGGAAAAGTTTCCCGAAAGAAAGTAGCGACGAGCGGTGAAAGTGCCGTGACGATAAATTCAAGAAATATGATCCCACGTACTACCTCGCGAATTCACTCCCACCTGCCTGCCGTTTTTTCCGCAAAAAATTTTACCTCTGTTTCGAAGTTCGAGAGGGCCGATTCCCGCTCCTGCGTTCTGAACGTAAAGTTTTGTGGTCATTGCTGGCAGTCCCGTTAAAATTAATCGCCCGTACATTTTTGCTTTAACTGGAAATAAAAATTGTAAAAGTTTTTTACAGGCATCGACGCGCTACGGCCCTGAATAGTGCATTCACTGTCGTTTTAAAAAATTCTTAGCAAAAATTATTTGCCTATCAATTTCCACGTGAACCCCGCCGCTGAATAAAGTTTAGAGAGCACGAGTTTTGCGTCACGAAACGCAGCATCGTCGTAAATTTGCATATCATTAAATTGATTTTTTTAATTTCAATAATAGATTTATTCAGAACTTAATTTAATGTAGTATTTTAATACTAACTTTACTTTAATGTAAAATCATAGATAAACGAAAATATAAAAAAATGTAAGATAAAATAAAAGGTAAAAGAGATTTATTTTAAAAAATGTTTGCGAAGATAAATATTATTTGTGACAATACAATGATTATTTGGCTCGATGTTCGTTCGTCGGGAAGCTCGTTGGTAACATATACTCTCGGTTATCGGCTAGCACCACGGGCGCATCGCGTTCTGATAACCTATCTCTCCTGACTGCTAAACAATGTGGTCTCTCATCCAGTCATCCGTCCTGCCTCTATCCACACAAGTAAACAAGGCATACGCACACACGCCTCCCGTCATACCTACTTTCTGACTACGTCTCATCAGCAGACACACAGCCTCCAATACGTTTAATCACCCGTGAATATTTAATCGCGAACTCCTTATCGAAGCGCCAGTTCACCGCGCGCAACGCTCTAAATTCATTGCTCGTCCTGATTGTCTATAAATAATAAAATTCCCATTGTACTATCCTTTTTTCAAGAACTTTCTATCGTTTACTGCTTCTTTATTATAAACTAACTATATCGTCAATAATATATAACTCTGTTCCATTATTGACTCGTGAACTGATTTAGTATTTGAACCATAAAATTCTCAACTGAAACAAGGAAAAATATTTATAAGATAAATGAATTATCTTATTTTTCACAAAATGAAGGTTTCAAATTGCCAAGCGGACAGAGATGAAACGGTAAAGAAAACGATGATGGATGGCTGATCAACAATTTGACTATCTACTTAATCTATTTTTGAATTATATAAAATCATGAGAAATGTACAGTAAAAAAAAATTTCGAATACCGAGTGTTGTACAAATGTTACAATTTTTTCTCGTCATTAAAAATATAGTACAAGAAAGTGTCGTAAAAAAATTTAATTTTTTGTCGGAGTAGTACTAAAAATCAGGCGACCGGAACGACACACCAGGGCGAGAGATCGACGATCGTACTCGCAAGCTGCTTACTCTGGTAGGACAATAAAGGAAGACGAGTCGGGGAGGCCTGTCACAGGGCGGGACATTTCCATTTTATTGGACACCAAAAATAGAGAGGGAGAAGCGACGAGCGTATTCACCATCCGTCGAAGGAAGCGCAGTCCGACGAAGAGTGTATCCATCACATATACGTAAAGCACGAAGATGGGCTATACAGGAATTCGAATTTAGGTAAAACGTGCAGGCATTCCACTCTCACCCTTCCCCACCTCTCTGTACCACTCGTAGATTTCTACGTCCGATTCCTTTCGGAAAAAGTTTACTTGCAAAAATATAAAAATCCACGAGATTGAATTGACAGAAGAAATAAATAAAGAGCGACGAAATATCAATTTTTGAAATACAATTTATATTTCTCACGAATATTTCATATGGAATACTCGTGTTGAAAATAATGTATGTTTCTGTTGTGTAATCCACAAAAATTTTTTAATGAGCTGAACGAATTGTCTTCTCATAATCAATATAGAAATTATTCGAATATTCGAGCATGGTCTCGTAGATTTCTACGTCCGATTCCTTTCGGAAAAAGTTTACTTGCAAAAATATAAAAATCCACGAGATTGAATTGACAGAAGAAATAAATAAAGAGCGTCGAAATATCAATTTTTGAAATACAATTTATATTTCTCACGAATATTTCATATTGAATACTTGTATTGAACAATTATGTATGTTCTGTCGTGTAAAATCCACAAAAAATGTTAACGAGCTGAACGAATTGTCTGCTCATAATCAATGTAGAAATTATTCGAATATTCGAGCAAGTTGTGGCAGCTTCATCCTAATAATGCTCCACGGAATGGAGCGAGTGACCGTGGCGGATCGCGGTAGTCATATCTCGTCCCATTATGCATTCGCGCAGCTATATATATGTGAGCCGGCTTTAATATACCAGCAATCCTGCACGCCAGAGAGCTGCACTCTGCATTTCTACGCGTTGCATTTCGTTCCTCGAACTTCCCGGTATCAAGATACACGCGGACAGCGTCGGCGCTCCGGCGCGAGTTTCACGAAAATTATGGAAACTCGAGCCGGCGTACACATCCCGTCACCGAGTCGGCCGGCATTCGTTCTCGCACGTAAAAAAGTACTTAAAAAATATAGACTCGAGTTACCAATTTTTTTATGATTCTTATTCAGAATAATGAAAATGGGAGAAAAAAATCTGTACTCCTTTTTTGATAAAAAAGAATTCGAAGCACTTTATGTGTTCAAATAATACCAATTTGTCATGATTTTCAATATAAAGTGTTCTTAATCAATGATTTGTCTAAAATTAAAAATACTTTTTAAAATTTACAATAAACAAGAATTAAATGAAAATTATTGTTGTAATAAAAAATTTTATTTCCTAAAGTTGAGTGTTACGTTTTCTAAAAAATTGTTTCAATAATTTACACAAGTAAAAATATTTTATTTAGAAATATGCTGAAAGATTTTTGTTTGACATCAACATGGTTACATTCTACATTTTATGTATGTGTTAACTGTGGTGAAATTTCGAGAAGTACGAAGAGCTGAGAAACTTTTGACAGTGACGGTACGTCCTCAAAATCCTTAATAAATAGTTGGAAAATTTAATATGAGCGCATATAACGGGGAACTTCGTTACGATTAAATGGAATTACCATTAGGCTCGGCAAGGTGACGCTGGGATCGGAAGCGAGATATTGAAAATCGTCGGGAGATCGAGGCCGCGATAAACGTACGGGGAATATAATCGATAAGCATTTTGGCGACAAAATGATTCGCGCGAATCTCTGAAATAATTTACGATGAATATAATGCATAGCTTGAACGATCGGGGTCGGCGGGCTTCGATATTCGCCGGCGGGGCGCCCGGCGAAAAAAGAGGGAGAAAGAACGAGTTGACTCCGGGGTTGGAGATATGAATATGGAAATTATCGAGTAATGTGGAAATGATAGTCATGAACCTCGAACGCTCCTCTCTCTCTCTCTCTCACTCTCTCGCCCCACGTGCGTCCAACTCACACCGAAGGGAGCCTGATGTACGACCCCGAATTCACTTACCCTCTGTGCAAACATTGAATTCGTCGAGACCGCGAGACCACGAGGGCAAACGAGCCAAATGGGGGAAGTCCAGGCAATATGAATTATTCCTGTGGCTATACACACAGTCAGGGCCTATATAATAATACGACAAGAAATCGAGAAGGAAGCGAGGGAGAAAAAAAATTGAGCGAGAAACGAAGCTTCGTGACGTCTCGTTAATCGATGAGGAGAAACGTCAGAAACGTTTTTTTTCTTTCTTTCTTTGAGCCTTCGAGCCTTTTCCTTATTTTTATCGCACGTTTTACTCATCTGTCGTCAAGTTTCTCGTTTTTTTTTTATAGCGCTGAGAGTAAGACACGAGGCGCGAGTGACGACTCGAAAGGGCGACGAGAACAAAAGTGGGCACGCTCGTTGCTCATCGCGAGAATCGTCGGGCGAGCGTGTTGCAGGGCGACCCGACTCGGGTCGTTTCCGAGGCTCGCGAGTACGAGCCCGAGCTCCTTTTTGCCCGCGAACGATCCCTCGCTCGACAAAGAAAACCGCACCCTGACGTTCCAGAGAACTGCGACGTTCCAAAACCAAACAGACCGAGCCCGTGCAAACGAGACGCCCACGCACGCTCGACTTCCTGCGGAACGCTTCCGTATAACTATTCCCAGATTTTGTGGCCACCTCGGAAGCTCCTTTTGTCAGCCCGCCTTCGAGCCTTTTCATTACTTAATGCCCGCATGCTCGTCTCTTACCTCGATATCGCTTAAACTTCGTCCCATTACCGCAAACGCGACAGATTTACTTTTTAAAAACAAAAAGGAATTTTGGTAGATTTTCAAAATAAATTTTGGTTAAACCTGTGCTATTCGTTTTTAGATGAATTTTTATAATTGATATTTATTGAAATGTGTATTTTATTGAAACTTATATAATATTCATATTTTTGAAGTTTACGAGCAGCAACGCGGCCGCTGCACGGCCGCTTTTTCCGTTTCAACATGTTTGAATTGATGTTTTACAATTATTCTAAGCGTATACTTCATACAAT
>JAPYYW010002010.1:0-23546 GCA_030522545.1 Cremastinae sp. A BG-2022a | reverse complement strand
TTCATCGTGTCCTTAACAAATTTCGATTCCCTATACTTTTAACACGTAAAACTTCATTTATTTTCGCTATTTACAAATGGCTACAGCCAACCTCCTTAAGGTAGTACAATCGAGCCAGTATATGCAAAAGTTTGTCCTTTTATGTGTTAACTTGATGTAAAATCATCAGTTGAAATTTCTTGAGACAGAATTTATTCAAAAATTGCACAGATCTTCGTTAGCATTGTATTGACGTATGTGCAAAATTTAAAAAGGCTCAACCATGTAGTTATTTAGATATTCATTTTTAAAAATTGCTACTTTTAACATGGGCTTTTATGGAAGATTCGAAAAAACAACGATTTTCAATGTATAATATCTCGATTTCTAGATGGTGAAGCTTTGTAAAATTTGGCACATGTTTTTATATGACATTAAAGAAGACCTGTGCAAATTTTTAAGAAAATCTGTCTCAACACGGTTTTGCGGTTGTACTACCTTAAGAAAAGTTGTTGCAAATTGTTTCAAGAGCATCAAACTCAAAATTCAAGGTCATCCAAGGTGACCTGTACTCGCTACGTATGTATGAAAATTAAAAAATCATAATCTTAGGACTTTTTTTAAACTAGAGGAAGCTTCTTTGAAGTCCAATAAAGAGCTATGCTAAATTTTAAGAAGTTTCACCATTTAGATTTCAAGATTTTTAGAATTGAAAATGGTTCTTACTGGAGAGAACTGAAAATTATTGGAATTTTTAACAATAAATATCTAAATTTCTACGTGGTAAAACCTATTAAAATTTGGTATACATATGCATAACATATCAAAGAACGACTGTACCAATTTTCAACAAAATTTTAAGGAGGTACTTGCGCTAAGGACCGTATCAATTTTTTTTTACCTTTGTAAACTAAAGGCAAAGGTCCGGGTTTTTATTTATATAAGATATTGTCTTGAAAAACCACGAGAACGTTCTTTACCATTGCATTAAAATACAGAAAAAATTTGAGATGATTTTAGCTTTTACTTATCAAAACACTCAATGTTGAAAATAACAAATTTAACATGAGCTTTTATGGCAAGCTCCGACAAATGATAATTTTTAATAATTTATATCTCGATCTTGAAACGATGAAACTTTTTCAAATTTTACACACGCTTGCGTACCGTGCCAAGGAACGTTTGTGCAAATTTTCAAAAAATTATCTTTAAAACCGCTTGACGCAAAAGTATCTCCTTAATCAAGAAACTTGCTCCGAGCATCTTTCGAATAAATGCTAGAAAAATAGTACATTATCTTACCGCTGAGGGGGGTGGAGGGGACACGCGTTGCGACAACGCCACGGAAAGCGACGAAACTTCGGGGAGGGGGTTACGGTGGAGGGGAGATTCGGCTGGGTGCAGAATTCGTTGGGGCCCGCGATGGCGGTGGGGAACGGCGAGGACGGTCGCCATAGGCAGCTGTCGAGAGGAGCAGCGCGTACACCATTGCGTGCCCGCGCGTATTGTACATTTATCCTAACGTTTCCATTCCGTGCATCACACGAGCGTCAGTTGCGCGTACGGGCGAGCGTGCGTTGCTCGTCGAGAGAGGGAAAGGACATCTCGCGCGTCGGTCGCTCGCGAAACGAAGAAAAGTTTATCTTCTCCCGTTGTGCGCGTGTTACTGCCGATTCCGAACGGAAACATGAATATATTCGATCGTTCCTGCTGTCCGCCGCTTTTCGCAGCGGGCAAGACAATCGTTGCGGCGGTGTTTTCAAGCCGAGTGCAAAAATAATGAAGTTTTAGGACTTGCATGCACAACGCGCGAGTCTCGACGAGAGAACGCGCAGGAAGAGCTCACGAGGGAGCGCGAGAGAGACACGAACGAATGGGCAACCGCGGTGGAACGTTGCGCACGACGGCGTTTTCGAGCGTGTATCCTTCCTCCGACAAAATAAAAGTGAGACTCTCCCCGAGCTCGTGACGTTACGATACAACAAACTTTTCCGCCAGCGTCTCATTTTTTAACGGGCGCCTTGTAAATAAAGATAGAAATCGCGTTTTTGTCCCGTTAATTTTTTTTTTTTTTTCGACGATTCGTCTGTGTTGACTTATCGAGAAGTGTGAATTTTTATAATTTCGAGGCGGGAGGATGTGAAGTGAGATTAACGACGAATTTCGGATTTTAACGATTTCACGACCGAAGGTAAAGTATTGAACACGAAAATCTCAAATTCATGCAACCATTCGCTGTCTATTGTCGAGAAATTTTGCTGGTACTTTCTGGAAAACACATGAGCACTCTGAGAGAAGGAAAAGAGCGTCGATGCTTCTTATTATTATTTTTTTTTAATTATCGTTTATCACGCGACACAAGGAAACACGACCAAATCACTATCTTCTTCTCACTGCTGTTTTTTTTCACGCGCGTTATGTATGGGGCTTTCCGATCAAGCTGTGACACTCTTGGATAAAAATTCGTACGTGTATACTTTTACACCTTTCATATTAAATTTCCCCTCGTCAAATAACTTGATCGTACGTGCAATTCACTTTTTCCTCTTCGCTAACAATAAAAAAAGCTGTATTTTCATGGAACTCCCCATACATATGTACACCCAATGAGCGACATAACCTTAGTTGTAAATCGCTATCGTAGGCTTCGGACTAACACGCACTTGTTGCAAATGTCACACAACTTGGTAATGGGACAAGTAGAGCTAGATTTTTTGCGAAAAATAGGATGAAGGATCAAAGTTTCGCAATGACGAAATGTCGAAAGGTGTGATTCGTGAGGATCAGACGACGACGAGACGCTTGATGGATCGGAAAATGACGGGATCCGCAAAATTCGTCGATTATATCGAATGATCCGGAATGGCGAGGAGCGCACGTTTTCAGTCGACGCTCTGTGACACACGGTTATTGAACTCGGGGAGATGAAATACGCTCGAGCAAACCGACGCACACGGCGGACTTAATTTCTGCCGAGGGTCAAGATCACGCGAAGGCCCCCGGGGAAGTCAATAACCGCGGTGGACACAGATGCGACGGAGGACCGAAAGCTCTCTTTTATTGGGATCTGTCGAATGGCGATATGACATCTGGTGCCAAAAAAATGAACTGTGCTTAGAGAAAATTCTCTATAATAGTAATTATACGTATTATGCGATATTTATAATAAAGAGTTATTCAATTATTAGCAAAAATGGAATCAGGGATGTTTGCTCGACAGAAAAAGCAAATATGAAGTATAAAATATGAGAGATTGAAAGAATATATAAAACAAGCAGTTGAAGGTTAAAATTGACAGACTGTCAACGTCACTTCGCTGACTTCATTAATTTTACCACATTTTCGTATACAGTGACTCGCCTTTATATTCGGACATAAGCAATTATATTTAACAAGCAATAGTGTCCGAATATTAAAGCGAGTCACTGTATGTGCAGCCTCAAAATTGCGTTTTCCTTCAATAAAATTGCATTCTATGAGACTGCTGACAACCCAGTCACAAATTGCACTTGTATTTACCATCCATTACTACATATGACTGCATATCATGATCCTCTTATGGTCGCCATGTTTTTTTGGCTCCTCCCATTTGACAGATCCCAATTTTTCTCGAAAATATGTAACGCTGCACTGAGAAAAAATTTTGGTTGAATTTCAGTTGATTAAACCAAAATTTTGTTGAATCAACAAAATTTCACAAACATTTTTTTCGGTGTATTTTTTGTGGAACTGCCGATGGATTCGATAGCACGTAACTTCTCAGCACGTTATTTCTCAACACGTCAAAAACGCGATCGAGTTAAATACGATTAATTCGCTATACATAAAGAATCAATTCTTCACTCTTATTTTTTCATCATTTCAAACTTTGCTCGACAAAAATTAGCAGCTATCTTTTTCGTATTTTTACAACGTGATCTTACATTTTTTTACATTTGGCGCAAAGTTCTTATCACGAGCGATAAAAATATTATTAGTTCGTCATTGATAAGAAATTCGTGACAATAAAATTGATCTTATTTTTGCGAAATATGGATAGTTTGACTCGATGACGTTTTCAGCTGTCTAGGACTCGTGATAAATTCCAACCTTCGTCTCGAACGTTTTATGTAAGGCATCGATTGAGAATGACTCGTGAAGCGGAGGAAAAAATTGTGACGCGCGTTGAAATGACAAACAAGAATAAATAGAATAAAAAACTCGCTCGATGAAGTCGCTGCGGTTCACAAACCCCTGTCCCCCGAGTCTTTCGTTTAATCCAACAATACGTTGTGTATTTATTTATATATGTGTGTTTACGATTGACGAGAAGGAACTCGCAATCGCTCGGAGCAAATTTTACTCTCTCTCTATTCACGATAATAGTCAATTGTCGCCACGATGGTAAATTTTATTACTTGATTGCGGCATTAGTTCGTATACTCTCGCGTATATAAAACACACTCGGCGAGACGTGCCGCAGCAAATACAACAAATTCGTAACTTCCGGTTTCTTGGCGTCTCCAAGACGTGGCTGTCGCGGCGAAGGGCTCGAATTAAATTTAGTTTGCGTGTACGCGGCTCGAGTGTCTCGTGTGTTTTCCGAAAGACGTCTAGCTTTGTTGTTTATTTGTACAGAGAACAATGAGCTTGGGAAAAGAGACGCTTTTTTCATTTGTATTCGTATGCCATATTCGGAGTAAGGTCGACTTTCTACGAATTCGCGACTCCGAGCTATTGAGAAAGTCTGAAAAGGAATTCCGACGCGAAGGTCGATTTGTCGTCGAAACAAAAAATCCGATATGGCTTGCGCAAAAATATTCAATGTAAAAATTTGCACGGAGCGGGAAACGCTCGTCTCCTGAATTCAAAATCCTTGACCAATTTCTTTTGCAGAATTAAAACGTACGCCAAAGAAACAAAAAAAAAACCGTCGTCGGTCCCTCGTTGAACTCGACCAAAGATTCGGATAGTCCCCGGTACAGATTTAATAAAGATTTATAGAGAAAGATTAGTTGATAAAAAAAAAAGAATCGCAATACTCGAGAGGGAAGAAGCGTAACGCCAAATGAGATGAAATTTACAAAGAAGCAAGTCGCCGCGGGTGCGAGAATGAACCTCGTGAGCGAGCGCTCGTCGGGCCCGAAAATGTCGAAAAGCTTCAAGAGATCACGCTCGTTTCGCGCCTCGTCGAGATTCATATCGAAAATTCGTGGCCAGGCGAACTCACGCAACAGCGAGATTATTGACGGGAGATTGTCGTCCGGCCAGTCGGACATGTTGAAAAGTACAAACGCAAATGAGAATCTAGAATTAATGGAAAAATTATATTCTGCTAATCAGACCAAAGAGATATCCGATTTACGTGGTATAGTGCAAGACGTTAAGAGCAAGCTTTCGATAACTGCGAAAACGAGGAGAAAGAATCACCCGGATTCTTGCACGGCGAATAACGAAGTTTCCGAATCGCTCCGGAAGGTGGCGGCACCGGGAATTAGTTCGAGCACGGGACGGAAGATGGACGAAGTTTTTTCAAAATCCATGCACGCCCTGCACTCTTACGAGAATCCAACGTTCGACGGTTCCTTCGACAGTTCCATTTCCGGCTGTCTGTACAGAGACGAGCCGGAAATCGGCGATCAGTGGAAAGATTCGGAGATCGGAAGTGAGAAGGATCGCGGAGAGAACGATCAGACGGTTTCAAACGAAAAAATAACCGTTACGATCGTCGTTGGCAGCGACGAGAAATACGCTGACGCCGGATGCGGAGCAGCAACAACGGGACCGGAAGTTATGAAGAAAACGGATAACGAGAAGAGATCTTTGCTCGCTTCTCGACACGGGACTTCCGTTAAGAATGAAAAAATAGATAGCGGCAAGCACTCGAGCTTCAGAAACGCGAACAGCTCGGCGTCGTGGCTCATGAGCCGAGGACCGAGTTTTCGTTTCCGCTCGACTAGCAGTGCGAGCGAGAGCACCGGATTGTTGACCAGTGGCGCCTCTACCGTCTCTAGTACGTCAACCATTAAAAACTTGTCATTATAAAAACGTTTCTCTTGTTTTGTTTTCTTTTTTTTTCTTTTTTTTTAAGTAATAATATTTTTATCGATCGTTTTAATATTATAATTATGACAATAAATGTAACAACTCATTCCCTTCACGATTACAAACTCATGGCGATTTCTTAACACCATATCCATCGGCTGAATCCCACAAAAAAAGTCATATCACTGGAGATCTGATTTCACTGTAATTAGAGAGTAGAACGCGCATGGAAAGGGGTTTCCGTTTCTATTTCGTCTGCGCTAGACTTTTACTAACTCATACATCTTTACGAAAAAAAAATAACAATGGGGCGTCTAATAACACGTAAAATCTGATAAACTCGCTTAATTACGAAAAGTGAAATGTAATAATGATAATGAAAAATTGGTGAACGATAATGGTTGATTCGAAAGATTCTGGTTTCAGAATTCCACGCGTTTCAAGGCATGGAGTTTCTCGAAGGCTTCGGTAAGAAGAAGCAGCAGCAGCAAGCGAGCAACAATCTGCCGACGAATATAAATCCGCTCACGGCTCAACCTTCGCTCAACGTTCACGTCCACGGTGAGAGAAAAATATAACTTCGGAAAATCGCTGCACTTTCCTATTCGTTTTTATCCTTGCCTTATAAAAATGCGAATCGATGTTTCAGCTTTGTTTTCCGCGGTGGAGCACGGCCATCTCGACAAGGCAAGGACGATACTCGAATCGACGGACGTTGACATAAATAGGTGACTTTCATTTTTCTTTGTTATCTTTGATTCACATTCATTTATATTATTTCTTAAAATTTTTTTTTTATAAAAATACTAGACAAGTATTTAGTTATTACAATATTTTATATTTGCAACGAGTAATGAAAATAGACAGACTTTTTTAAAAACTTTTTAAGTTTTTTTTTAAATCTTAAACTAGCAGGTTATAGTGGATCGGGTGCTTCGCGCCCTTGCAGTTACGAAAAAACTGATCGAAAATCCAGTTTTTTGGATTTTTTCATATGAATTCTGGGATTGCGCTCCGAATAATTATCATTTTTGTTATCTACAGAAAATTTCCGATCAAATAGACTGTTAAAATCGAGAAAATTTTTTTTTTAATTTGGTGAATTCTTACAGGGGTTATTACTGGGTCTTGCAGACTCATGAAAAATTCAATTTGCGATATCTTTTCTTTCTCACGATGAAATCAACTTTATTAGGGGTGATTTTTAAAGATTTTTGCAAAACGAAGCGATTGGCGCTGGAATTACATTAATACATACATTTTTTAAAAAGTTATGATGCCTTGAAGATTTTTGAAAAAATGGAAGTATACCTTCAAAAATTCGCAAAATTTTTCGAATTTTTTTATTTCGATTTTATGACCTTATTCCATCGGAAATTTCCCGTAGATAACGAAAAAGCTACTTATTCGGAGCAGAATCCAAGAATTCAGATTGAAAAATTCAAAAAATCGATCAAAAAATCATTTTTTTGGCTTGTTCAATATGAATTCGTGGATTTCTCTTGACGAAATCAACTTTATTATGGGTGATTTTTAAAGATTTTTGCAAAATGTAAAGAATAACGGTAGAATTATAATAATATACGAATTATTTAAAAAATTATCACGTCTTGAAAATAATCATTTGTCAAATATTTTCAAAATGTTTCGTTTCCGCCGCAATTTCGGAATAAAAAGTATATATAAACGTTGTTCTGCAGTGTAAACAGTGATGGCTTGTCGGCCTTAGACGTGGCGGTTCTCAGCAACAACAGATCGTTGGCGAAAATGCTCGTCGCCTTCGGCGCTCAAGAAGGCAATCGGTGTGAGTATTTCAAGTTTCCGGCGTCCCTTATGCAACATTCAACATTCAATTTTTAACAATAACATTTTTTTCTCCTACATTGACATTTTCCATGTATACCTAAAAAAAAGTAATTATTGCGACGCGATAGTCGCGAAATTTTTAATTTCGAGAAATAAAAAAATGTTTAATTTCGATAAAAATATTATATTTTTATATACATATAATATATATTTATATAAATATAAAAACGACGATATAAAAACCGTTTGCGATTATCACTTACTACTCGTTTTTTTTTTCGTCCATTTACAGTCACATCCACAGAATGCCTGGGTAGTCATTTGGGCTCTCTTCTACTGACAGCTGAGCAGAGGGTCCAGGAGCTTGGTGGGAACACTGCTAGCAATCCTACTATCGAGACTGGAGCCAACTGTCGTAACGATTTCACGGGCTCGTCCCATAACGGTCTCACCCGATGTGCCGACACCACCGACGAGAAGCAGCTCGCCCTTTGGGAAAGGCGAGTTCGCACGCTCAGAAAGATGTTGCTTGGATTCGATCAAGCTCGTGAGTAATATATGTATAAATCATTGTCGCTGCTCAGGTGCGTTCGTCAAAGTTATAGATTCGTGTATTTGATTTAAAAAATTTTGGCAATCATTTGTTTCAGGTCCTCCCGACATACCTTCGTTCGTGACGGTCGACGTGACTGGAACGACCTCAGTCTCGCTCAAATTCCAAGAGTCCGAAGTTCACGAATCGTCGATCTGCACGAAAATCAAAGTACAGTGGAGCACGAGCGAGGATTTCACAAACATCTGTGGCGAGAGACTCGTAATGGACACGAAACAGCGAGAGTGTCGAATAGATCGACTCGTGCAAGGCCAACGATATCACTTCAGAATCGCCGCTGGAAATATCAAGGGATGGAGCAGATTTGTCTCTTCGACGCCCGCATACGTAACACCGAGCAGTAAGTATTTTTTACAATAAATAATAAAAATCCTCCTTAAAAAATGTATACTCAATATTTTTGTGCTATTTCGAAAGGCTGGCGAGATCTCGAGGGTAAACCACCCCGCTACGCGGATCGTTTTGAGCAGTTGGAAGCTCTCTTCTCGTCGATACGTCGACCCGAGTACAGCAACGAGACGCCGGCTCTGCAACGTCGGAATCACAAGAAAAAATCAACGACGATAAAGCAATTATTCAGCGCGACAAGCAAATTTCAGAAGAGTTTGAGACGGGGCATCTTTCTCGCCAGCTTGCTGTATCACGAGGACAAGATATTGGTTACGAGCGAAGATTTCTTGCCTGTAATCGAGATAGACGAGACCTACTCTCCCAGTTGTCTGTCGAATGACTTTCACTGGTTCATGAAAGTCTCGTGCACGTGGGACGACGTTAAATCACTGAGGCACGACATGGAAAAGTGTTCCGGAAGCTCGTCGAATCACCTGAGAATGAAGATTCTTCAGGCTTCCAGCCAAATGCAAACCGCTCTCTCGATTCAGGATCTCGGACAAGTTTATCACAAGCCATTGCGAGACGACGACGGGACTATCGTCATATCAATCGTTAACTGTGTGAAGAATCCGAAGTCAATTTCGCTCGTCAACAGTCGATGGTTACCACTCAACAAAGTAATAAAGAAAACTGGGAGTCAGGAAAACGGTGGCAACGTCGCTGACATCCTGTTGAACAGTTTACAGAGTCAGATGACTTATCATCAATTGAGCAGTATTAAATTAACGAGAGGCCTCTATCTTGGCTATCTCAAGATGCAGAGCAACGTCGACAACGTTCAAGTTTTCGTGCCGTCCAAGTCGCCCAACGTTTTGCCACACTGCAAAATTCGCGACAATCCGCACGTTTCTGCGTAAGTAAAAATATCAATAATGAACTTATCTCCAGAATCAGGCGTCATTATTAATTATTCTTTGTTCTTCGTGACAGGGAGGAATGGAATTATCTGAAGAGAACAACGGGAACGCTCGCGAGCGATTTGTCACAGAGTAACATCGAGGAGAAGGAAAACGCGACGAACGAGGGCACGGAGCAGCAAAAATTGTTTGTCGAATTAGTATCAGCGACGTCGAGGCGATTGTTCTCTTACATGAACATCAACAGTGAGGACTCGCAGTGTCACCGTCTCTACGATTCCGAAGTGATCGAACTGACGAACAGCGTCTCGTTCATCGTTGTTGTTCCACCTGCCGATAACGCGTGTTCTGCTCCGGGAACTCGTGAAATTCTTCACCAACGGGACGATCTGTTGTCTCTGCCGATACAGGTCTTCGAGATGCTCCATCTGTCAACTTATCAGCAAAAAATGATAAATCTTTACTCGAGGCTGAACTGCATTTTGGAGCTGGACACCGCCCTCGCTCAGCAAAATCATCGCGAGGCTTTCAGCTCGTCCGAGGTTAGCGTCGCCAAGGAGAGACTGGTCAAGCTTCAGGATCTCCAATGCCAGACGAACACGATATGGAAAGGAGCGAGATGGCTCATCGATCTCATAACTTTCGCCAGGGACAGAGGAATTTCCGGACAAGCCCATTCCTCCGGGATATCGATGAAGAATATTCTCAGCATAGAGAAATGCAAGATCAAGAGCAACGCGAACAACGGCTCGAGCAATGGCCACAGTTTGAAGAGGAGCTTGCTGCAATTGCCACCGAGGGATCCGAAGCTCGTTAAATCGAGTCCAGGCCGAGGAAGCTGGCCAGGACCGAATTCGTCCTCCGTCGCGAACATCTCGTCGACGTCCAATCTTCTGAGCACGGAACTGAGCAAGAGTGAGCATCAGCTGCCGAACGATGCGGGCCCCGTCGGTCAATACACGAGGAAGAACAGTTACGAGAGAGACTTTTCCAGCGATTCCGCGAGATACAAATCCGATAAATTGGATACCATTATGCTGACCAAGTACAAACACAGTCCGAGGAATCGTTCCATCAACCCTCTCACTCTCGTCTCTGGTAATTCGAGTCCAAAAGTCAATAATGCCAGTCGGACCTTCCTTCCGGTCTCATCATCCGCGACTAACATTACGAGCACCATGTCCGACAGCTTACACTCGTTGAACAACGACGATTACAATTACGTCAACGCGAACGTCGTCCATGGAAAAACGAAACTCGTCAAGCCGACGGCGAGCGTGGCTGCTGTCGCTACGCCGAACAACATAGATTGTCAATTGGACAGAAAGAAGGACGAAGCAACTGTGATGCCTGCGCCACTGCCTGGAATTTTACAGGTACCGTTTTTCATTTGTTTTTTCTCCATCGAAAAAATATTTTTGTTTGTACAATTAACAAACATTGATGTGCACACGATTTTGCCTGTGAGAATATTTACTGAAAATTCAATATCGTGTCAAATTTTTCGATCCTTTACCATTTAGAAAAAAAAACTTGTTAGATCACTCTCTTTAATCACTGTCTACATGTGTCGAATTTTAAACACAAATTCGGTTGTTTTTACGTGATACTCAAACAAAGAAATAATGGAAAACAAACAAACCCCCAAGTGATTCATAAGGTACGCAGCTATTACTTTTTTCAAAAACTTTAAATTACAGACACAACTTTTTTACCCATTTCTGTACGAGTAACAAAAAATATTGCAATAAAGATTATTTATTGCAATTATATTGATTTGAATAATTGGTAATTATTGTTGTATAATTAATAATGTAAAAATAATATAAATGAATGAGTAAAAGAGAGAATAAAAAAAAATCATCAGGTTTACGCAGCCTATGAAACCGGTCTGGCATCGGGAACTAGTCTAAAGCTTCACGTAACGCCGAGAACGACAGCGCGGGAAGTGGTCGACCTCGTGGTGAAGCAACTGAACATGGCAGTCGTGCTGAAGGGCCAGGAAGGTCCGATCTACACGTCCGATGAATTACCGAATTTCTGCCTGGTCGCGGTAATAGGAGCTCGCGAGAGATGCCTCAGGGATGACTTCAAGCCTCTTCAGCTCCAGAATCCTTGGAAGAAGGGACGGTTGTACGTCAGACAGAAGCAAGACGTGCTCGCTGCGCTCGAGCACAGCAGCAAGCACACGGCCTACTTGTAAAATAAAATCACCGGAAATACTCCTCGAGCTTATAGTTTTGTATTTTTAGCAAATTATCCAAACCGAAGTACTGAAACTTTTGTAGATTGCAATATTAAAGAAATATTTTTAACTATACGAGAGCTTATTGTTCCAATTATTTCAATTTTACTACCAGTTCCTATTTATTTACACTTTTGATTATTGCAATAATATTATTGAGAAAAAACAGTACAAATTCGGATTAAAAATATTCGAAGAATGAGAAAAAATGGTATTATTTGAGAATAATGTTTGCAATATCGTGACTTCTAGTTATTTGAATATCGTGATGAAAAAAATATTGAAATAAACGCGTCGAGCATTGTGGCGAATTGAAAAAAGATAAAACTTCGATAAACTTGAGCATGAACATCAACAAAAGCAATGAATGTAGATGAAGTGCAGATATAACAACATGGAATTTATTTTCCCTCGACTGTTCATTACTGACGCGACCTTCTCTTAATGATAATCGATTATTCACCTGCTAATCAAACAAAGTGCTGGGGTGAAGGGTCATAATGAAACGACGTTAAGATCGTACAATTCGTTATTGTATTAATCAATTATTGTGCTCGGCTTCAACAATCATGAAATGGACAATTTTACAATCGAGTAAATAAATAACAGCGTTACAGCTTTTGGTCCAGAGTGTGTATACAGGTCCCTCATAGCTCACGACATAGCATTGGTCCGTAATGTAGAAAGTATATCATTTCATTTCATCATTCGAGAAATGGGCATGTCAAACTATATTCACAAATGTATTCAGAGATGCAACTTTTCCTTCTAATTCGTTAACTATTTTCTTTTTTTTTATCGCAAAGAACAATTCGCTGGATGAATAGTCGAAACGTCAATTCGACATGCCCATCTCTCTTCATATTGACTTTTTAATATTATTTTATCTTTGAAAATTATACGACAATCGGCGACTCTCTTCCTTTTCCCTTTATTTGACTTTTCGGAGAATAAGAATACTTTTCCTGTTTATTGAACTACGGAGATACTTGTAATGAATTCGTACCTAAGAAAGTTTCATCTAGCCCAGAAACTATGTACGAACGTGGAAAAACAAGGATAATCACAATTGCACTCGATTTTCAAGAGCTCTACTGGGGGGAATGAAAAATAATCTATTTTCCCAACGTTTTCGATCCCCAGCAGAGGCCCCGTCACCCTCATTGCTCCCCAACGAAATTTTTCTATCGAGCGATTTAATCTTTATTCGATTTTAACGAAGAATAATCGCGTCGAGGCAATTATTTTCTAAATTGCACCTTGATCCCTCTCGAAATTAAATCTACTGGTTTTTGGACCCGACTTGGTGCTGATAATGGAGCGTATAATCAATTATTAACTACTGTTTTTACGAGAAGGCGCTAAGGACTCTTTTTTTTTCTTCCAATCGGGGACAGCGTTCGAAGCCCCCTCTAATTGGCGAAAGCCTATGAAATACATTAATCTCATTAACCTACAATACTCTTCGAGTTTCCCGTAAATCCGAGTGGCCCTACAGCTCACTGTAATACCTCAAACATACTTTGCTCCTCTCGCATGAGCTTTTTCTCATCGTGTCAACCACAAGAGCCCAGCTCTTTTTTCTACCAGCTTATCATAATTGTAATAATAGTGATAATAATTCGGTCATATTTTGTTCGTAGGAAGCCAGTTTCAACGTCGTATCTAAATATCCAAGACAAAATATCAAATCGTAAACTATAAATTGTAAAAAAGAAAAAAAAATTAGCATCATAAATCGCAGAATAGTCACAAGAACAAATTATTTGTCTAAATATGTGCAATGTTTTAAAACGTGTCCTCGCTGTCATGTTTTTATGGCTTTCTGAATACAGTTTTCATCAGCGAATTTTAATGACAGTGTAATTAAATCGGAAGTATGATAGAAACTTTACGAAGGAAACGAGAAACGTCAGGCGACGAAATATTCGAATGGTGAACAGTAAATTACAAATGTCTCAAGAGCAAATTGTTTGCGATTAAGTACGAAGTATTTTGAAACGTATCTCTATGAATATTGATGTTTTTATAGTTTCGGGAATACGGTTTTAATGGTAGAATTTTAATGAGCGCGCAATTAAATTGGTACGACGATAGAACGTTTACAGCGGCGATACACAAATTGCAAACGGTAAATCACAAATATCTCAAAACTAAATTGTTTCGAGTATACGAATATGCAATATTCATAAATGTGTATTCACGAATTTTCATGTTCTTATGGCCTCGCGAATGCTGGTTTAATGGACGAATTTTAATGAGCGTGCTATTAAATCGAAACGACGATAGAACTTATTCGATAATGAACCATAAACGAGAAAGTACTTCAATCGTGACACAATATTGAAAATGTAATAATGCAGTGTCTATCATGCGAATGAAAATGATTTACTTCCCTATATACATTTTATCACTCGTAATTCGTAATATTAATCTCTTGGATAATCATTTGCCTGGCTCATAAGTACATGAATCGTTAAACACAAATAGCAAAAAATATTGTCAAAAAGTATTGAATGAAAAAGAAAAATTACCACAAATATATCAGAATAATTGTAATTATTGCCATCTTGTCCTTGTTTTCAGTTTGCCACGTGATATAGAAATGTTCGATTTAAATATTTTGTCGCCTGTTCGTTTCTCATTTGATATTTTGTCTCATATATTTAAACACGACGCCTCGTTTCGATCATTTTTTTTTTTCAAGGGACGCAAAAAATATTTGAATAGAAAGAAAAGTTGATAAAGGGACAATCTTTACGACGAATTGAAAATATTTCGCGTCCTTTTGTCCATCGAAGACTCTTTTCGCGAGCCGGAATTGAAGTGTACGGAGACTAAAGGGAAAGTAGATAAAAGGCTTCGTAGGATTTTTTGTCGTTTCGATCGTGAATGTCCGTCTCAGAGGTAATTAGGCCTCGACGTGCAGCAGAGAAAGCTCAGGCTATCGCCGAAGTAGGATGGCGTTACCGGTCCGCCCTGCTCCCAGCGCCCGCTCTTTTTCGATCCGTTGCCTTTCATATTCCCAATGGACCCGTCCTGAAGAGCAACCGAGCGTTCTGCGAGAAAAATTTTCCCGTCATGTTCCAGAAATTCCACTCCGATCGATATGTCAATTTTACAAAAGCCCGAAAAACGATCTTTCGGTCTTTCATAATTATTTTCATTATTTTGATTATTCAATGATTAATTTGCTATTGTATACCTTTTTGAAGTATCTTTTCATTAGCGTTTTATTATACCTTTTTTGATTTTGTTAATAGTTTGGATTATAATGTTTGTCAACTCCTAATTACTGTGGAGCTCTATACATGTGTTTTTAATTAATTTAGAACTTGCGTTTTCATTACCCGAGTACGTTTCGTGAAATGGGATTGCAAAGGACCAAAGATCTTTTCATTCATTAGTTTTTTCGACTTTTCACATTATTTTCATTGCAATCATTTGATTATTATATAATTATGTTCTTATCATCAATTTATAACTGCTAGTCATTATCTGAATATGTTTCGTTAAGGTCTATAAAAATCTAATAAACATATATTGCCATTTGTAATTACGTTCATTGTAATTACTTTTTAATTACAGCAATTATTTCATATCTGTATTTTTTGATAAACAAATTACGTTTTTTATATTTGCATATAATTTAGTGGTATGAAATTTGCATACAAAACTCCAATATGAACAAAAGTTGAATCTATGCAATATATATATGAATACTTGCCTGTATCGGCTTCAGATTGTGGCATAAATTCCTGAAGCTCGACGATAAGGGCGCTTATCTCCGCAGAATCCTTTTTTATGCTGCACAATTCTTCCTCGTTGAAATCCGGGGTTATTTGCTTGCACAACAGGATCTGAGAGATTACGTTTCCAATGTTGGAAGGTCCGGACTTGCTCGCTGCGATGCACAACAAAAATTATTGAAACGAGGATCGATAAGCGAACTCGCTCGACATTACAATTACATTCTTGACCCAGATTGGGCCAAATCTATGCTAATTCGTACTAGATACGAGAATTTATTTTTAATCATCAACGGAAGTTGAGGAATTTGTATATTTATACGTTTTTCTTGAGGTACAACAGTAATTTTTTATTTCAAAAAAATTGATTAGACGAATGACTTTATTTTTGAAATTTCATTTATCTAATTTTTCAATTTGCTTCTTTTAATACTTTATCAAGGTTTATCACGAATTTGACACATAAGGAGTCTTATAAATATATAATAGCACGAATAGTATAATTTTTTTAAATGTATAACTATAAATTTAATCCCTTTATGGTGACGTTTAAATATCCTTAATTAAAATAAATATTTAGATATCCGTTTTTCTCCAGATTGGTTAATATTTTGAAAAAAAAGGAGTTGGACATTATTTTTTGTTGAAAAGAAATTAACGTTTAACTTTACTTTTTTTGAAAAGTTCGTATTTTCGTCGAGAAAAAATATATGTAAGGTAAACGCCCCAATAGTTGGACAACTGAAGGTTTTTACACTTTATCTTTGTTTAAAAAATATTCAAACAAAAAAATCTGCTTCTAATTCACATCTAAACTATTGTCTTATATTTTAGTGATCAAAAATTCTAATTTTATGTATTAATTTTAAATAATATTTTTAGTAAATAAATACTTGAATATTTGAATATGTAGAATGTTCCAATAGTTAGACAGAAAATCAGTTCTGTCTCTAAGTTTGAGCGAGTTTGTTCCAATAAATTAACGTTATGAAAAATAAACTTCATTGCATATGAAAAATAATCCATAAGATTTTATTGAAAAAAAAATTCTGTAATATTAAAAATAATATAGCAAAAATTGTCCAGCTTTTGGGACATGTCCATATATTGGGACGTTTACCTTAGTAGAATTTTACTGATCGGAAGACTTAAAACATTTCCTTAAATATGCAACACAAATCTTTAAATAAAATTACCGTAGTAGCCGGACATGTCCATAGGCACAATACGAACGAGTTTTTTGCATTTGTACAATTCGCGAAGAAAGAGCTGAGCCACGAAGAAGAGTAGCACCAAATTTGGACTGTCGGCCGGAATACCGGAATCCATGGCGCTGAAAAAAAAGAACGGAAACCGAGCTTTTAATACTTTGGGTAGATTATTGGGATAACGTTAAAGAAGTACAAGAAAAAGTATTAAATAGGTGAAAAAGAATGGGAGATTAGAGAACAAGCCCTTCACATTTTTCAGGCCCGTTAATGCGGATCGTAGGTGTCATCGCTAATTAGACACCGCGTTAAAACGGAAAAAGTGCGCGTTGCCATTCAAATATATATGTTTCAGACAACCACGAGCTTTTTGTCCAGGAAGCGCACTCGGCCAAGCTAGAAAAATGAGTGTCCGGGCTTCGTGCAAATTAACGGTTCCGTAGAAAAGCCTTGACACTCGAAAATTGAGCTCGTTATTTTTCTTACGATTCTTTTATCGTCAAGCGTCAACGTTTCATCAACTACTGGTCCCACTTTTTTTTGCACGTGTCTAAGGGGAAGTTCCGGTTCAGAACAGTGAAAAAAAAAGTACCAAATTTTGAAATTTAATATATGAGTCTGAGAAACTCCAGAATTAGGGGAAAAGAATTTTTTTTTTCAACAAATTGAAGAGCTTTTTGGTCGAAAATTTATTTTAGGGTGGGAAAAAAATCGCTTCGTTTCGCAAAAATCTCTATAAGGATTATCCTTATATAATAAAGACGATTTTTCAAGCTCTGCTTCCATCGTTATCCGCCATTTTGTCGAATAAGGGGAAAAAAGAAACGGCAAACTCGTTTCTCATGCCCGAACTCGTCGCGTTAAAGAATAATTATTCAATTAAAGCACAAAGAAAGTATAGCTCGGAGGCGAGAACTTTTTTTATTCGCTTCGAGTGCTATCGTTGCTATTACGAAAAGAATAGAACGAAAATAAAACGAAAATCAACCGAGTTGAAAACAAGAGAGAGAACTTCTCAGAACCCCACACGCATGCATGCTTTTTCCATTTCATTCACAACCCAGATTACACAGTAACGAAAAGTTGGTCGAAAAAAACGAAAAAATTTTTCCACTCTTTAAATTTATTTTTAGATAATAAATAATTAATAAATTATAATTGGCATACCGTTTAATCATGGTATGATAATTGATTAATAATCACCATTTTTTAATACTCATTATTTATTTTTGCAAAAACGGGCTTTTTAACTTTTATGAAAATTTATGCAAATAAGTTCTTTAATACTGAGAGAATTATTTCTGAATGTCCTATAAAATTTTGTTTGCTATGTACTTATTGATCATTTGCACCATTAAATGTCAAACTTTCAATATCCATACAAGAGTGCGTGTTTGACAAGTATTATGTAAACTATTCCCCTGAACTATATCAAATTTTGTATACATCTTTTTCCAACGAATATCTAAGGGTATGGACTTTAAATATACATAAATATGCTAGTGTTTAATATTTATTTAATTCGATAATTGAACGATTAATGATTAGTGATTCACAATGATTTTTTTTATTGTAACAGAATAAATATATAATTAATGTATACACGAAGAGAATTATGTAGGAACATTTTTAGGATTCTTGGTACAAAAATAGTAATTCTGATTTTTAAAAATGATTAGATTAATGATAAGAGTGGTCAGTGCGACTAGATACAGTAATTTTTTTCGTAAATTCTTTCTATGCAGGTAACGAAACAAATAGAATAGAATGAGAGAAATAAAAAATATACAGAGGGAGAGAGAGGGATCGAGAAAAGAAGACAAACGGCGGAGTCGTCGGTGCCTCGCATTGGCTTTTTTGTCTCTCGGTAAATTCTTTTTTCGTCAAATAGTCGGAGGGAAAGTGTTTTTCCGAGAGGGACAAAAAACTGGCTCGCGCTTTTTCCCTGACCTACAGCCAGGGGCGTTTGACGTCCCGGGGGCTGAACGGTTCGCTGCGATTCGTAACTCGAACATCGGGATTCGCCCGTGCACGGGGTGTCCGGCAAGCTCCGCTCCGAAGGGCTTATGGATTTCCGCTCGTCACACGCGGCCGATCGACACTCTCTCCCGATATAAAAAACACTCTCATCGAAAACGGCGCCCGTTGTTACGAGAGAAACGGAAACGATAATATTCTCGCGACGTCATCGTTTACATTCTCTCGTGCGGCGAGAGCGACGAAATGTTTTACCAAAAATGAGGCCGCGTCACGCACTCGCCCACGCGTGCAATCGATTAGCCGCCGTAAAATTATTTCTCCCGGTTATTCTCCCGACAAAACGCGACGCCTCTGCTGCACTCCTCTAATTAATTCCATTTCTCGCTGACGAAGTGCAACCTTCCGACTAACGCGCGATTACGGTCGTACAACCGCAAAACCGAACGAAAAAAACAAATTGAGAAGAATTTTCATGAATATTTGCACAAATTTTCTTTCGTCATTGCAGCAAAATGTGCGTAAAATTTCACGAAGGTTTACCGTCCAGATATTGAGATAAAAATTATTGAGTATCGTCGCTTTTTTAATTCTTCCATATAAATGGGATTTTAAAAGCATTTTTTTAAATTGACATCTAAATTATTATGTGGTAGAGCATATGCAATTTTTGCATATACTTTAACATAATGTGAAAGGGAGATTTGTGCAATTTTCGAAGAAATTCTGTCCCTCAAGAAATTTCAATTGATGATTTTACATTCAACATGTATACGGTCAAACTTTTTATTTTACTGTCACGTTTATATCACACGTTAAGGTAGCCTTACTACCATATTTAATTAGACAAAAGTCTTAAATTATAATATGGCGTATAGATTTAATGAAACTGAGCAATAAAAAAACAAAAATTGATGCATAGATCATCGACCACTTTAATGAGAAATTTAATTTATAATTATGCAATTTCAACACGATGAGGCCTTATGGCAAAATGCTCAACCTGATATTTTGATCAAATTAAAAAATTATTAAGTTCTGGTTGATTTTTTAGTTAATTTTGTCAATGCATGATTCATTTGAAGTCATTAAAAACGTATGTTACCTAGGTAACTATTGAAATAAACATTTTAATAGAATAATACAAAACCTTCCTCAGATTTTGTGTCAAAGAAAACTTTGCACGGGATCAGTATATACAATGTTAAAAAAAGACAGAAGTTTACAAAAGTTTAAAAATATTATTAATAATTATACAATAAATGAAACGATGCTATTTTTATTGAATAATTTTTCTCTTAATTAAAAAATGATACGGCCAATTTGAATAAAATTTTGAAAACAGGCTAATCAAATACACTTCGTCTGCATAAAATAAAACTTTTATTCGTGAAGTTGGATTTGCGTGAATGATTGAACTATACGTTAATTAATTTTACACGAGAGCCCGACGATTTTGCGGGCTCTTCCGCTTTTATCGCTCCGCGATAAATTCCGGGCTGATGCGCGACTCCTCGCGGTGCACGTCTCACCCACGCGTAAGCTCATCCGAGATACCCGATGTATCGACTGGCACGCCAGATGAGAAGGAATAACCCACACCCCGGCAACTTTTCTGCTCTCTCTCCTTTTCTTTCTTTTTTCTCCTCTTGTTCCTCTTTCACCCTTGGGGGCACTTGACGGCAAGATGGGAAAAGCGTGTTACATTCCATGGATAAAAAAAAACGGGGAATTCGACATGTTTCGACCCTCGGTATAGATTTCTGAAGATTGAAAAGGAAAAATCAATCTCGATACGATCGCTCTTATTCTCGACTTTTCCTTGCGGCCCGGACCACAAAAAATCGGTTCGACTGAGATAAGTTTCTTCGAGACAAAAAAATTATCGTCGAGAAGAGTTCGGGGTGCAAAAAATGTCTGAGACTGTATACGGGGTTTTTTTCTCTTGGAAAATCGTTAGAACGAGATGGGATTTTTTTGGGATAATAAATATAAATATAATATAAATACTAGTGGTTAACCATCGTTTATCAAATTACTGATATGTCGAAGCAATTATTTATCTTAAAAAATCTTTGTTCGATCGAAATAAGATCTTTATTGAAGCAAAAATAACATTTTAGGAAAAATAAAGAGTTTTTTTTCAACATAATCATCGAAACCGAAAGAGTTTCGAAGAAAAAAATTAACAGTGGTGTAAAAAAAAAGTACATAATAAAATGACAGACGATATGTCAGTAAAAGTGTGCGAAACATGAGATAAAAGGTCTATGCTTGGAAAATCGTTAGAACGAAATAAATGTCGTTATGGAAACACGAAGAAAAAATAAAAGTAACAAAAAAATCGTTACACGTGTAGGACGAAAGAAGAGTCGTCGAAAAAAAAAACTTCGTATTCTCCTTGATTTGTGTACCTCGTTGATTTTCAATGCGTGCTTACAATCGGACGAATATAACAGCGGACCGAATCGATTGATCCAACAAGACGGATTGGGACATGTGCAAATATCCCAAATATGCGCATACGCCTGAGTAACGAGTTTACATCGTGCCACGATTGAATGTGACGTTGGTTTAAAAAACCCAAGCAGTCTGCTTTTTTTCACTTTGTAAATCATTATTTTCAAATAAAACTCCACATCGAGGCAAATTTTTGAAATAAACTCGAGGCAAACGAATATTTTTCTTAATTATAAGCAAGCATCGGCATTTTTTATTTTCAACATTAAATGTCAATATACGGTATACAGGAGAAACAAAAAGTTTAACGAGAAAATCAATACTGAAGAGTAAACGAAAATATTTTCATATAAAAATTTTCGAATGAAACTCGAGGCAATAATATTTTTCGTAATTGTAAGAAAACATTGATTCTGTATTTGTTGTTTTCAACGTAAAATATCACATGCAAGAAAAAATGTTCAACAAAAAAATCAATACTGAAGTAGGAAAAAAAATTTTTTTTCCGACGAACGAAATGGAGGAGAGATAAATAATGAAAGTTTTTCGAAAGATTGCCACCGAGGACGGCTCTAATTAATTTTCTGGCTCGATTGCGCCAGTTTGGTGGCATATTGGAAAAGTTGATCGTTACGCAGGTTAGATATCTCGTTGATTAGAGTCATCCCCACTTAACACTCCGAGATATATTACTTCCGGCATTAGCGAAGATTTATGACCGAGTTATGACCTAACTTCGAGAAAACCAAGGTATGAGTTATATTTCGATCGTGCAACGAGCAACAATCCTTCCAACACTCAGAAAAAAAAACACCTGCCGTTCCTAACTTTTATTTTCCGGATAAGAGAGAAAGCAAAGAATAAATAATAGATTTTCGACTAGCGTTCGCCCTCCATCAAATTCTTCAAAGTTATTTTTTTTGTATAAAACTTTCCACACGCCAAAGTTTAATCGTTTGGTAAATGTTTTTTTTATATACAGTATAATCTTGTTTAATAATCTTTAATATCTTTAAGCAAGTCAAAGCATGAGCAGTTTTTCCGATTAAAAATAAAAAATTTCGTCTACGAAATATTAATCTATTTGGTTTCCCCTTTGGGGCCCTATTGGGGGCGCGCACTATATGTAAAATTTTTTTATAATTTTTTTAATTTACGTTTAGGACAAACGTACGAATTTTTCTCATAGGCGAAAAATATCAAATTTAAGAAAATTTGGAATGTGATCATTTTTACATTTAACAAGTTTTTTGTCCATATATAGAAATAATGTATGGAAAAATCTCTGGTGACTTGCAGTTAATAAAAATGCTTTAAATGCACTCTTAACTTATTTTTTATCATAATACTCTCGTTTTGAGAGAGAATTAAGTTGGAAGCAATGGCACTAAGCTTGAATATTTTATGCCGAGTTTTAAAGCATTCTGAAGCTCGGAGATGCCCTGTAATTGATTGAGTTAGCCAGTGGTCTTGAAAGCTCGTGCTTCCTCTTCCCAGAATTGCATTACCTTGTCTCTACTTATGCATGTATATCGAAAGACTATGGGAAGACGAGGAGTCCAGGATAGTTTGTTCAAGAAGTTAACGAAAGACTTCGTTAATACCCATTTAAGCACTCATCATTTTTCATAAACATTTTCCCCATCCTGTAAATCGAAAATGTTTGTTTTATGTGTTTCTCCAATCTCTCTTGATTACATATATTTTTTCATTAGAATTTTATCATTATTTCACTATTAAAAAATTATAATGAATGATGGAATTCATTTTTATGAAATATATACAGGTTTTTTGAGGGATTAATCTTATCTTATCTTATATTAATATATAAATGTGGATGTTTGTATGTTTGGATGTTTGTTACTCAATCATGCAAAAACGTTTACAAGGATTTGAATGAAAGTTGTTATAGAGACAGTTTTTAACGTCGATTTCAACATAGGCTACTTTATTTTAACTCATCGTGACCAGATGGCAATGCAGAGTATGAAATTCTATAGAAATCGACCTATAGACGATGGATTGACTTGAAATTTTTACTAGACATTGCATTTTAAAAGAACAATGTTTGTATAGACTTTTTATTTCGAAATTGATTTCGACGTGATAAATTTAAAAATATATTAAAATAATTCTAACGCCATTCGCTTAGTTTTGCAAAAATCTTTAAAAATCACACTTTATAAAGTACATTTCGTCAAGAAAAAGGAAAGATATTGCTAATTGAAATTTTCA
>JAPYYW010002009.1:0-23572 GCA_030522545.1 Cremastinae sp. A BG-2022a | reverse complement strand
GCGTATAAGGTTCAATTATTTACCATAAAAATATATGGTCATCGAACTTTTCATTGAATTATTTAATGATAATATCAGATATGACACTTATACGTGAGTTAGAGTCAAATCATAACCTAGAAACGAGAATCACTTTTTAACTATATGTATTACATCAATATTTTACATTTCATAATTAATATATTTGGTAAATAAGATTTATTCAATCTTAAAAGTTATTTATTAACGCCTCATTTAAAAATAAGCCAAATAGTATCTCATTTGATTAATATCGCTAATACCTCCTTAAGGTAGTACAACCGAGACAGTCTATTCAAAAGTTTGTCCTTATGTGTTAACTAAATGTAAAATCATCAGTTAAAATTTCTTGGGACAAAATTTATTCAAAAATTGCACAGATCTTCCCGTTAGCATTGTGTTAACGTGTTTGTAAAATTAAAAAAGGTTCAACCATGTAGTTATTTAGATATTAATTTTTAAAAATTGCTACTTTTAACATGGGCTCTTATGGGAGATTCGAAAAAGAAACGACTTTCAATGTATAAAATATCTCGATTTCTAGATGGTGAAGCTTTGTAAAATTTGACACATGTTTTCATACGACATTAAAGAAGACCTGTGCACATTTTTAAGAAAATCTGTCTAAACACGGTTTTATGGTTGTACTACCTTAATTATTGAAGGATGAATCGAGAATCGTGACGAAGAGATGAGCGGCGAGGTGGCGAGAAGAGGGTTGGAATTGCTCGATCGGGGTTGGCTCGTGTATATAATACTGAATTTCAAGAAACATATCGCGAGTGCGCACTATATATGTATACGGGAAGAGAGAAGAGAGATGAAGACCGGTAAAGTTCCAAACGCAATTTAAAGTTGGCTGGCCGAATGTACCAATGCGTTTCTGCTCGCTAATGAGATAGAATCAACGCTCTCGTTGTATACATTCTGGCAGCGTTCGCATCCCTCGGCCATCCCCGCGGCGTTAAGATTCGGTTGTTTAGCTGAGCGGGCGCGGGACAATTTCGCTCTTGCCCTCCTGGACACACTCGCAAATTAACAGACGTCCCTCTCTCTCTCTCTCTCTTACCCCGGGCTGGCCCTCTTTGAAGATGAAAATGCAATTAACTCGTCCTAATTCATGCACACGTACGTCTAATAGGCAACGCCGCTATCGCGAAGCGGCACACGAGAGAGAAAGACCGATCGGGAGAGAAAAAGAGAGGGAGCGAGATGAGAGGAAAGTCTTCTTTAAGTAGATCGCGCTCGAGCCTGCTCTCTCTCTCTCTCTCGTTTTCTCTCCCTTTGACTCTCTCGCACAGCGCCCGGAGTGCACAGTTTATTGTTGAACATTCGTCAAAACGCGCACGTGCGCGCGAGAAAATTTAATCTCCTCCGGAGAAAGTCTTTCGAGGGAGACTCGCCCCGCTCTCCATCCCGATCTTCGCTCTTTGACTTCTCCTTTATTTGTGTATTCTCGGAGTTCTAATTGATTCGTTGCCGGGACCGGGGATCCCGAGGCTTGTCACTTTAATTTGGTGGTATATTTGCTCAATGTGATACACTCGGACGCGTGGGCGTTAAAGTAACACTGAAATATCATGTCGAAGATTCACGAGTTTCGAGGACTTATTTTCGTCCTTCAGTCTGAATTAGTATCCAAATTTTGCAACCGCGCGTGTACACGTTCTCTCGCCGCGCGCAACCGATTCTCTGTTTCGCGAGACACACTGATGGCGTTATTCCTTCCCAATAATAAATTGATGTCCAACAAGCTCGAAAAATCTTGAAACAATTTTTATTTTTTTCATAAATAACGCAAAAATACACCCGCGCGTCCGAGAGACGCAAAAAGTGGAATAAGAGACGCAATCTCTCAAGGACTCGTCGAATTTTCGGTAGAATAAATTCATGATCCAAAGCGAAAGAGCCGTGACGCGCATAAATATCGCAAAGGGTCTCGGTAGCGAGGAGAAAGGAGGAAAATTTGACGGAAAGACTGCACGGTGAATTCGGGTGAATTAGTCGAGGAAAAACAGGCGTGGCGGAGATATAAATCGGGCCTGGTACGAGATCGACTCGGGGCCAGAGCGAGTCTTGCCGTTCAAGCACGAAGGAGAAATCGCGGTGTGTCCTCCTCACCAAGGGACGCGACTTTCCGTTCTGTGTAATGGCTCTTCAAATTACGCCGTGAAATAGCCGTTTAACGTGGCAATGAATTATTATGTCACGCTGAAAAGCAAAAAAGGAGGAGAGGATGGATAAGAGTGAGAGAGAGAGAGAGAGGAATCGCGTTATACGCATCAATTGGCCAAAAACTTCGTACGAGCAAAAGTCTCTCGGCCAATTCGTGGCTGCAGTCGATTTTATTCCCGAGACCGCAATAACTTACCAATCTTATGATTCATAATGTAATGCACTTTCCGGCTAACTCTCATTCCCGCCTCGTTCCTTCTCATAATTCATCCATACTGTGTATCGCCCGGGTCGTTAAGGATCGACGTACGACCGCGAGTCTCGTCTCCCGATTTTACGTCGTCCCGAAAGCGTTTATATTTATTTTGTAGCCTCTTCTCTACTTTCCCGATCTTTTATACCTTCTCGCTTTTATATTTATATATACAATGCGACTATTAATAGCATTTGTACACTTCCGTTTTCTGTATCTCGTCCAGAGGCCGAAAACTTGACCAGTTTATTTTTGAAGCTGTCTCTCTCGCTCTCTCTCTCTCTCTCTCTTTCTCTCTGTCATCTCTGCTTCGTTATTCGCGCATCTTTTTTCTCCGTCGACTCGCTGTCTCCTCGACCCCGTCTCTCGCAGCGATCGGATCACTCCTCCTTTCCTCATTGCCTCGTTTTATGAGGCTCAGACATCAGGGAAAGAAGGAGAGAAAGAGCTTGGACTTAAACGAGGGGATTTATCGAGCCGATCGGCTCGACAACGTCCAACCGGAGCAAAAAGCAGAGTTCGGGGAACTCGCTTGCCAAATATTCACCCGAGTTCCGCGCGAATATACTGCCCAACTTTTCCCCAGTTTCCAGATTTAACGAGACAATCTCACATTTTAATTGTCCCTGAAATACACAGCTTTTTTTCATGCATGCATTTATCGTTATACTTATTATATTTATAGTCTCTTTAAAGATATATTAAAAAAAAGATAAATGAAAAAGACACTTTTAAGAAAAGTTTTAACAAATTTTTTCACTCGGATTTCGCAATTGGATTTTCATGATTTCCAGGTGACTAGTTTTTGAGTAGAATCCAGCGTAATCTGGATTTAAGTCCGAGCACGTTTTCCATTACGTTCGTCTCTTTTCTCCTCTCATTTCTCTCCGCCGGCGCGCTCGGTTCGACCCCCACGAGCGGTGCTTTTGTATATGCGCGGTACAACTCAGGAGTAAATGGGAACACTTGAACGCGTAATTCGTGATTCATGCTCGTGACATTTTCCGACAAGGTAGACGTACGAGCCGGAGTGAGAAGGGACGAGCGCGAGGAGAGAAAAAGAAGGTCCGGGTCTCATCTCTCGCGCTTCTCGCTCTTTCTCGGCAAGTTTCACGGAATAACCGCAATATTTATAGACCAACGGAGACGTCAATCTCTCCGCGCGCGGATTCTCGTGCACTCCGTCGCTGCGCGCGTATATACCGTGGCCTCGCCTCGATGAGCTGATCCCGAGCGTTATTCCGCACCGCTCTTGAACTCGTCTCGCGAACCCGAATATTCCCTTCGAAATTTTCTTCCGATCACAAGGACGCAACTCGGGCTCCAAAATCGCTGAGATTCGTTCCCTTCCCGCGAAGCCCCGCTCCCGCGTTTACAAATTTACGGGATCGCGACGCTGACAATCTTCTCCGTTTGTACATTATTCCACCAGCATATACGAGCCACCCCGTACCTTCTGCCAACCCTCAAAGATAAGCTCATCATCGTCGAATCCCGAATAAAAGTCTCGAAATTAAATAAGTCGGCTCAGCCCTGCGATATAAGTCCCGTAAGGTAAAAAATTCAACAAATTTTCACTATATCATAAATATTAATTTCTCCAAAATATAAACTACGAGTATTTATATTAAATTATATGTATTTGTGACTTTTTTTCATTAATTCACCTTTGAATCTTCATTCGAGAAAATCGTACAATCTTTTTTTTTCGCTTAGACTCGCTTTAGTTCCGGCCGGGCGAATCGTTTGGATTAGTAGAATATGAAATGGCGTACTTTTCGAAATCCTTTTATTACCATAATTCGCGTGCTCTATATGGAATCGGCTTGCGAGAGCTCTAACAAGCCGAGGCTTTCCGACGCGGGAAATTGCTCCACTGATTCTACGCTATATTCTCCCTCTCTGTATGGTTCTATGCCGTCACAATATAACGCATAATTACGTTAACGCGCGGGCAACCATGTACGTGCTACCAAACGGGAATAGGAATTAAAACGAACGAGGGGAGAATTGTTCTCGGGGTCATCCGGAGAGCGTTTCTTCGCTTCGCCCTCTCCACTTGTTTCCATTTTTAATTACTCGTAATTGGCGCTCAATAAATGCCCACCGAATTTCACGCATATACGCGTAATCGCGCTGAAAAAATTGATTGTACACTGAGAAAAAATGTTGGTTGAATGAACTGAAATTTTGTTGATTCAAAAAATATTGGTTTGAATCAACTGAAATTTTTTCAAATCAACCAAATTTCAGTTGATTCGATCAACATTTATTCGCAGTGTATATATGAAAAAAATAGAAAAATTGAACAAATCGTTGGCATTTTTTTTTCTAAATTTCAACGCCAAGTGAAAATTATTAGGCGATACGAGTAAATGAACGCGGACGGTGATGTGTGACGGAAAAATAGACGCGTGTGGGCTCGTTGTTCGCACGAAAGTTTACAGAGCGCGCGAATTACGTGGGACGCGTTCGCCGCGTGTAACACACTGCGATTTTATTTATAACTCTCGCAATACAATTGGAATTCGTCGCTGGCTCCCGTCTATACACACTGCTCGAACGGTGTGCAGGTATTTTCTGGACTAGTTTCGCTCGCGACTCTCCGCGAGGCGCTCTTTGCCAAAAATATGGCAAATTTCGAGGACTTCGAAGGGGGACGAAGGGAAACGCGCGCGCTTTTCTCCTCCGGATCGCGATACAACATCGCTTGGCATGGATCCTCCGATCTCGCTCGATGCACGACGACGACGACCAGTCGCTGAGTGACGCGTGATTAATCATTTCGAGCGACGAATTATTATTACGAACTCGTCTCCAATCTCCTTATTTCGAAAAAATCGACATTTATCCAAAGTTTAGATAATTTCATCCCAAAAACCATTTCCTTAAGAAAATTGAAAAAAAAAACAATAATATATTGTGTACAAAAATTGATTTGAGCCAAAAAAATGTTTGCTATAGCTTGACATATTTTTGAATGAATATTATTTACATACCCTTTTTATAAAAAGGTATTAGAATGTTTTTTTTAATTCGACATACGACGAATTCTTTCTGAGATAAAAGTTAGTCAAAAATAATTTCTGTCGAGGAGTCTTTTGAATATACACGTCCAGAAATAAAATAATGGAAAGAGTCGTCAAATCGTGGTAATAAAACTGGGAAGGAGAGAGCCGACGAACGGAGGGAATGTCTCGCGTGTAAAAACAACGATGCGCTCACCGTTGAGAAAGTGCATCGCGGAGCGACACGTGACTTAATCCGAGTGGGAGGAGTCACGGTAAATTTAGTCAAGATCTCTGATAAATTTTCTCCCGATATACACTAAATTACTATAGACACTGAGATTTCCGAAAGGGAAGAAGTTACTTCGGAGTAACTCTTGGTAAATTTATAAGTGGATCATCCGTTCTCCGCTCTCCGATGTTTTGATCCCGTCGCTTTAACACTCGTCGCTTGTTTTTCTCCTGCTGGGATTCCTCCCTTCCGGAAAAGCTTTCAGCCGATGACGAAACTCTCTCGCTTCTTTTCCGCCTCGGAAAAATGTATTTCAGCGCGATACTCGATCAGAAAAGTTCGGCAAGTTCCTAAAAATAGAATTAAAATCTTTTTACGTCTTTCGGGGGATTATTGTGTAGGAAAACAAAAATATAGCGAATTCACAAAAATATTTGATAGATAGACGAAAAATATGAAGATGCGATTTGAAATAGTATAAAATTTTAAAGAAGAATTTTAGTGTTTTATCGTGTTATCAATCAAGAACTATTGAAATGTTTTAATAAATTTAAGAATCATTATTTT
This sequence comes from Cremastinae sp. A BG-2022a, assembly GCA_030522545.1. Taxonomy (NCBI): domain Eukaryota; kingdom Metazoa; phylum Arthropoda; class Insecta; order Hymenoptera; family Ichneumonidae; species Cremastinae sp. A BG-2022a. The sequence goes on along the minus strand of JAPYYW010002009.1, from coordinate 17,319 downwards.
CGCATATTTCAGAATTATATTCGTAAGTAAATAATAATTATTTGGTGAATATTTGATATATATAATTCAATCGTAGAATATTAATTTGGAGTGTTCAAATGTGTAGCTAATACAAAGCTAGAGAGGTCGAACGGGAGATTTGTGGCATTTTCGCAATCCCGTGGCTTGGACACCGCCGGTAATGTCTTAATCCCGGGTGCGATCTTTTGCACTCGAGACGGAGCAGAGGCTTTCGCTAACAGTCCTACTGGCTGGCGTGACCGCAGTGCATTAGAGAATGGGGATGCTCGCTAAATTGCTGATGCGCGCTCTCTCTCTCTCTCCGTTTTTCGCACGATCGATCACTCGCTTAATATAATACGCTTAATAGTATACTTGCCCAAGATTTGAGGTAAGTTCTTTAAAATTTGCATAAACCTTCCTCAGCATCACTTGCAAATTTCGCCCCGTGAAAATCGACATATTTTTTTGGTAAAAATCCCCATTTTCGTAACTTATTTCCGTAAAAGTCTATTTATTAAAATTTCTTTTTTTTAGATCTATATATTCATCGTGTAGGTATTTTGAAAAAGCTTCGTAAAATTTTATATACAATAGTTATTGCAAACTTTTAGGAAAATATTGTATTATATATATTTTAATTTTACTATTGCAAACTTTAGGATTTGATTTGGTTTATTATGCCGTGGATATAACTATAGGCAAAAAGTACAATGCATATTAGTGATATTACAAAATAAATAAAATAATAATAACGTTACAAACGTAGAATACTAAACTTATAAACTTATAAAATAGAGTTGAAAGAAAATGCGCATTTGATAAAATAATAATATAAAGTATTGAACGCACACTGAAAACAAAATTTGGTTGATTCAACAAAATATTTGTTTCAATACGTTCAACGATATTATTTTGCAAATTGAACTAAATTCTTGGTCGATTTAACTGAAGTTTAATTATTTCAAATAAACGAGTGTTGTTTCGACGAAATATTTTCAACTAAATATTTTTCAATTAAATCTGTTCTCAGTGCATGCTTATTAATAATACATAATTAAAAATTTACCGGCTAATAAAAAAATATGTATACAACCCAAAAAAGGGTAACCGACAAGATACGTAAGTTAACTATATAGAGGTTGAGAGAGCAAAAAAAGGGACGTCATCCGACCGTACCAACGAGGTCAAAAAGATAAAGACCGAGAGAGGGAGAGAGAGGAGTGAGTGAGTGAGTGAGTGAGTTTATTAATATTTGCCGTGGTTTTTCCATAGGCAAAAAAAATACAAATTAAGATACAAAATAATATTATAAAATAATAATTAAATAATACACGGAGAGAAAAAGTCCGAGAAAAATGACCATGCTGTCTCTATAAAGCTTGTGCAAACGACTTGTATAGGACATTTTCTGAAAAATCTTCGAAAAATGACTCTAAAGCGTTATAAATTTTATCGTGCTGCACGGAAATTGTCTGAAAAATCTTGGAAAAATTGGTCTAAAGCGTTAGAATTTTTACCGTGCAGCACGGTTAAATTTTCTATATACTTGTCGTTTGCACACGTTTTATAGAGACAGCATGGTAATTTTTCTCGGACTTTTTCTCTCCGTGTAGCAAGAGAGAGAGAGAGAGAAAGAATGTTCCCGATGATGAGAAATTCGTCGGAATGTACTGTTTATTAGCGAGCCGGTGTCCTGGGCGCGCCCGAGGAGGACGTTAAACGTTCGGGGCGTAGCGAAGTCGACGGCGAGATCGGAGAAGCGTATCGAGGAGCGACAGCGAGGAAATTGGAGAAGACGGGGAGAAGCGCTCGCGTCGCGCCCCGAAAATAGTGCTCGCGAGTTCCTCGCGCATTTTCATATTCTCCTCCCCCGCAGGGGCGCTGGCCTTCCGATAATTGGACTAGGACGATCATAGACGTCGACAAGAGGCTTGCATTGTAGCCGGGATTATTATTGCGGCGGATTCGGGGTGATTTTCGCGCGAGAGACGCCCCGAGGCGTCTTTTAGAATTTCTCTCGGAGAGAGTTTATCCTACGACGACGCCCTTATTCCTGTACACGCACTTTTGTCTGTCTCTCTCTCTCTTTTGCTTTCGCCACGGAAAATCGCGGTGTGTTCCCTCGACGGCGGATGACTGACGGGCAGACACGCGAGTCACTCGCGCTTCTCCGCAACCCTCTCGCTCCCACTTACCTCATCCTTCAATCTTCCTCTCGCTACGACAACTCTCTCATCTTCTCTCGCTCGCTGCTTCGTCTTCTTTTTCTTCTGGCGAGCTCCCGACCGGGGCTTCGAGCTTTTTAACGTCCCGGGACAACACGCCGAGCATCAGCCCTCCTCTCACGCTAATTTGACAAATTCGCAATTTGCAACATCCCCCGACAAGGATTTCCAACGGAACCGGCTTGGCTCCGACGCGAGACTGAAAAATAAAAGGTTGCCAAACGTCAAATTAATTTTCTACCTCGTTCGTTGCCTGATTTTTCTCACTGATAAATAAAATTACGCGCGTGTGCCTTCGGATGCTTCGGAAAATTAATTTGTTTCTATAGAAAATGTCACGGTAAAACCATTTTAGCACGAAATATATTGTGCGGTGGTTGATAGTATACAGTTTCGTTCAAAAATTATCTCCATTGAATAAAAAATTGTCCTTTTTGTGTTCTCCATATTTCATATTTTATTTTGAATTAAAAAAAAACTATTGTTTATTAAACATTTATTCTCAATGTAAAAAAATAATTTACGATTATATACTGAATTACTGAGATGAGTTTTATACAAATAATTCTAAAAATTTTATTATTATTATATATGTGTTATCAAATTCTGTTCGTATTTAACTATAATATAGTATACATATGTATTAGAGTGTGCTAAATTAAATATGTATACTTATATTCTTTGTATTGGGCGACGATTTTTGTACTTTGAGCTCTCATCAGAGCTTCTTGAGACATTCAAAGAGCAAAAAAGATATTCGGAGACTAAAACGTGTTGCTCGAGATTGCCAAAGTTTTCGCGAAATTGTGTATAGAAACTTTAAATATCACTTTGACTCTCCGGTGTGGAGGATTAAGGAGGAGAAAAGTGGAGAAATTCGCGACAGCTATACGTCCCGAAACTTTTTCACAAACATTTTTTTATTGGGACGTTTCGATTGTTGAGTTCCAAAATTTTATGATTTTCCGTGAGTTTGACAATTGACAATTTTTTCCGCTATTTAAAACCTTTTTTTTATTTTTCAGGCTTCGAGCAAGCGGAAACGGCAACGTCTCAGAGCACGGGCAGCAGTCTCGACTGCCTGAGCATGATCGTCCAGAGCATCAGCGGATCGTCTTCCGGCGAGAATCACTATTAGCCTTGAAATACGAACTGCTCGTCATTTTCAACAATACCAAAAAGTCGCATCCTAATCATTATCATAGTACTTAATAATTTAAGGGTGAGAAAGGGACAATGAGAGAGCGATCGAGAGAGAAAAAAAACGTATGAAAAACTGCTGAATGAATTTTATCAATTTGCTCAAGGATAAAAAACGCGAAATGTACATAAAAGATAATAACTTGTGACAATAAAAATTCTCTTCCGAGAAATTTTTGAAGAAACGGAAGTTCTGACGATTTGTTGCTTATTCGAGAATTTAACTGATTGTTTCGTGATTGGAAAAAGGGAGATGGTCGGGGATGAGTGCCCGGAGAATCGTCGAGGGCCATTAGCGAGTAGCCCGGGGCTATCAGTCAAAGGGTAATTAACAAGCTGGACGAGCGTTGGAAGTATTAATGGAGTTGGCGAGGTGTACGCGAGTCTTGTTCTACAATAATTTGGAGAGCAAAGTGAGAATATAGGAAGGACGGGGATGACACCGTGCACAATCCGATCCGGGAAAAGCTCGGACGCATTATGAGCGAAAGAAAGGAAGAAAGAAAGAGAGAGAGAGAGAGAAAGTGCGAGAGCGAGACGGAGAAATGGCTCATCCAACACGCCTCTTGACTCGGAGACAAAAAGTTATTAATGATATCCATAAATGCCTTAACACTCGTAACATCAAAGATGCCACTTACTAGTTTGCCACTTACTTTGCTAGAAATATCACGGAGCCGGGTAACTCCGACTCCCGAGATTTTGTGGCAATTTAATGCCAACCGGTGTTGAAAGAGGAAGAAAGAGTAAATCGTGGTGGTGACGATTTCACGTACGAGAGAAATGGAGACGAAAAGAAGCGGGAATTCCGAAAGGGTGTCTGCTCTCTCCTTTCTCACCGTCTCCCTTTTTCTCCTCGCTCAACATCTCTCGAGCCCTCCGAACGATCGAGATTAAAGAAAGGGGTGCGAATCGCGCGCGCGAGAAATTCGAGAATCCTCCCAGGCGATATTGGACTTTCTCCCCGGGAATCGAACAGAGCGATTCCGGAGAACATTTCTCCGAGAAGGCAAAGAGAGAAAAGGGGCGACGAGAGAGGTAAGTGGCAATAAAGAACGTCTTTTTGTGTACTCACGCACACAACGACCCTGCTGTATCGCATTCATAAATAATTCCACTAGTGCCTCTCCGAATAATAGAGAAGAGTTTTCGCTATATATACAGACAGACGACTTTGAAAATATTCGATAAGTTTTTTTTTTTTTATCAGACTCCAGAAAAAGACTTTAATTCATTCAATACCTGACAGTACATTTTTCAAATAAATAATGCAGCTTCTATAATTATTTTTCGAATAAAAATTCGCTGTCAATAATAACATATAAAACGATAAAATCTAATGATCGGGTCTCGAAGAGAGAGTTCAAAATTCGTGTCCAATGATTGACAAAGTCGATGATAACACGTGTCATCGTCTCGTCTAGCAAGGAATATTAATGGGACGACGAGCATTAGAAACGAGTGTATGTATATTTGTATATACATATACACTATTATGCAAAACGAAGCACAATTGGGCGATGCATGGCTGATATACAATGTGGCGCGACAGTTGTATCCAGAAATTTGGTCGTACGTGTGAACCGTAAAATAAAATCGTGATTCATCACTTGTTATTTTTTGAAACAGAATAAATGTCATAAAATAAATTTACATACGCTGAGTCGATTCTAATTAAGCTGCTTATAAAGCTTTTCCTTTTTTATTTATTTAGTAATTTCATTGGCGATTTTAAGCTAACTGAAAATGTCTTCCAAGTCAAGTTGAATATACTATAATGTAGCATAATGTTGATAATAAAAAAATTGCATGCGTCAACGTTGCTCTATTTCAGTGAAAAATTTTTAAGAAATTCAATCTTATATGATTTTCACGCAACTTTTATCTTAAATTGGAGTCTCACGCGAGGCAGGATGTAGTTTCGTGAATCGGCCATTTTACCATTTCGGAGTCTTCTCGGGTGCGAGGCCCTGGAGAGAAAAGCCATTTAGTTATATTTTTGAAAAAAGAAAAGAAGATGGAGATATGCACGCCTTGCATCCGCGGTGCATTACGCGGCCTCGTTCGTTCCGGTACTAGACGAACCGACTCGCGCGCAACTTTTCTCTCTCTCCCCTTTTCTTCTCTTCCTTCTCTCGAGTCTCAGTCAGGAGGCGAAATCCTCGGCTCTCTTTCTCCTTTGTAGTTTTACGTTCTACGGCAAATTACCTTTATCGCTGTTTAGACAAGCCGCGGAGCACGAACTTGCCCATCCAGTCGTCACTCTCGTTCTTCGGCTGGTTCCCAACGAAATTTGCGTAGGACAATCTCGACACGAATTCGTGAGTATTCTTCGCGCGATATGAGAGAGAACCATTCTAATTTACATTGAAAAATAAAGAATAAACAATGAATTGTTAGATTCAAAAAAATATTTGATCTATGTGCAATAATTGTATCGTGCTGTTTAAATGTCAACAGTATGAATATTCTTGTGGCAATAATCAATATATTAGTTTATTTATACAAAAAATACGCCTATTGTATATATGAAATTTTATTCAATTGTATTATAGTTTTATTGAATCAATCTTTTTTTTTTACTGAGCTTGATCCTCGTTGGACAGATGAATTTGGCTCGTCTTTTGGGAGAGCAGAATGTTTTTTTTTCCTCGTGTAAAAATATGAGGAAATTCAATAAAGCTGAGAGACAAGTTGTACTCTCGAGGGACAAACAAGGCGGAGAAGAAGTTGAATGTCCAGACAACCGGCGGAGGATCAATGGCAGAAACGTCTAATCTCTTCTCTCGGTCGTTAATAACCGAGGAGAAGATTCGTTCCTTCTCATTCACTCGGTAATACGATATCCGGATACTTCTCACGGTATATAGGAAAGAAGAGGCTGTCCGAGTCGACGAACTCTCTCAAGTTACAGTCTCGGGTAGTCTCTTCGACCCTTTGCCCATGTACTTCGCGATAGGATACTTCGTCCTTTTCGTTTCACAAGGCTATTTATTCAATCTATTCGGTTAATTAATTAATTAAAACGTTTGTACAGTAATGCTTCGTACCAGCAATTTATTTTCAAATGTTATATAGATTCAATATTTTCTGAAAAAAATAAAATGGAAGAAAATGTTTAATTTTCTCAATTATTAGGACATTTGCGATATACAATAATTGACAATATTCAAATTTTTCTTAAAAACATCATGAAGGGACTTTAAGATAGTTCTATAGGTCCAGTCAAATCAAAAGTTTTTATTTCAATTTATTTCCATACCATGTGGTTTTAGAGCTTAAGTTCATTAACAAAAGTTGTTGCAAATTGTTTCAAGAGCTACATACTCAAAATTCAAGGTCATCCAAGGTGACTTATACTTGCTACGTACGTATGAAAATTTAAAAATTCATAATCTTAGGGTTTTTTTTTAAACTAAAGAAAGCTTCTTTGAAGTACAATAAAGAGCTATGCTAAATTTAAAGAAAGTGCACCATCTAGATTTCAAGTTATTTAGGATTGAAAATGGCAATATTTAACACGGGCTCTTATGGAAGAGCACTGAAAATAGGAATTTTTAACAATAAATATCTCAATTTGTACATGGTGAAACCTCTTAAAATTCGGTATGCATATGCGTAAACTTATGAAAGAATGACTGTACCAATTTTCAACAAATTCCTAAATAATCGATAAAACTATAGAACTATACCTTAATAATGCAATTTCTTGAATCTGAAGATTAGAGAACTTATTGTTTTCCTAGACTAAATTTATTTATCCTAAAAATTTTAGTTGAAGGGTTTTTGACGCGAGCCAGAGAGGAAATGGCTCAATGAACGACCGAACGTTCAAAGTGACGCGCGGAAATTCGAACTTTTTTCTTTGGCGGATTTGTCGATTTACATTGGCAAATTTAATGGGAAGTGAAACTTCCGTCAGGCGGTGGAACGAGAGTGATTCGAGTGGCACTCAAATTCGGTGAAACTTCCTTCTCCCTTTTATGTACGCCGAGTACTTCCTCTCGGTTCGTTCCCTCTCCCTATTTTACGGCGGGCAATAGCCGTAAAAAAAGTTCGTAACACACGTGCCCCAATTTTCCGGGAGTTTCCTCCGAGTCCGGAGAGCGCGCGTCAGTAAACAAAAAAAAAGAAAGAAAGAAAGAAAGAAAAGAAAAACAGGATTGAAAGGAATCGTCGTGTGTATATGGACGAGCTCGTGATTAATTGGCCAAGACAGCTGGCTCCGGATCGAAGATTTTTTCAAGAGTCTTTCCAAAACAGGCCGAGCGATCTCGTGAAAAAACATGGAGAACTTTATGTCCCTCTATATACTTGACGGGCTTTTTTCCGCAGCGGCCGGATACCGCGGCGCTTTCTCTCATCCCGAACGATAAGTGCCTCCATCCACCTTCTCGAACGTCAGGGAGTTAAAATATACGAAGAAAAAAAATAAGGAAGAAGGAGAGACAACCCTCGAATAAGGGCTTTGAGGAATCCCCTCTTGTTTTCCACTTTGACGCAATTTCGGCACGTTTCGTAAACACCGCTCGTTCCTCAGGGCGCACGTAACGCCCTTGCATCTGCTTTCGGCTCGTCAAGGATCGAGACCGGGGCTCTTGTCCCATTATCGGCAAATTTAGAAAATTTTCCCGTGATTCCCTCGGGAAATCCAGGAAACTCGCAGTCACGGAAAAACGAGACAAATATTTCCGCTTTTAAACGCAATTCAGAACGTGTGTTTTTTCTTCTCTCGCTTGCCCTTACCACACGTTAAATCTTTTCCATGTTCATTTTTGGCGATCTCTTCAAGTATTTTCTTATTTTTACAAGCTTTTACTCAAGGGTAATCTATATAGTTCGATTGAAAAATTGTTACAAGTAACTACATATTCTTTACATGTATATTGTTTCAGATTGTGTAAAAATTTGAAAATTATTCCCTAAATGATTTTAAAGGTATCATATATTTTGAATTCTTTCAGTTTCAACATTGTTTCTCATGGGAAATTCATAATTTTCCCGAATAGAAACAAGGATTTTCAAGTTAAATTTTATTAGTCGACCGTTAACATTTTTTAATCTAATTTTGCTTCATTTTTATAGCGGTGAGAGAATTTAAAGATATATTGTATACGAGTAGAAATACGTATAGATTACATTTTTACGGTGATTGCTCGACACATGTTCTCCACGATTCAAGTCGTTCCGATATTTGTCGAGAAAATAATCTTATAATAGCTCGAAGATTTCACACTTTATTGGTGTGTATACCGTACGAGGACGGAGGCGCAGAATCGGAGAAAGCAGGATGCACGATTCGTCGCATTTCCCAAGAGATATGTGGAGAATGTCACCTCGCTCGTGTAGAATTTCAAAAGACTCTGCTCGAGCAGACTTTTCTCATCTTTTTCGCTGCCAACTCACGCTTATGTTTTCTTTATTTATGTACATATGGGTAATTTTATGTCAAATTGTCCAGACAAGTGCCACTATATTTTCATACACTTCTTGACTTTAATTTAATATTTTTTTAACAATGACGATGTTATTATTTTTTTATTTTCTTCGAAAATGTTCGCTGTAAGAATTTTTCATTAAAAGACAAGACGGTTATTTTTAATAAAAATTTGAAAATATAGGCTAATCAAGTAATTGCATAAAATATAAATTTCATTGATAAAATTTTGAAGATGAGAGTATATAGTTTTTATTTGTTTAAAAATTTTTTTATTGATTCACTCGAGTTTTTCCAATACACCGAATCATTGGCTCGCCGTCTCGAATTCATATCGCAGCGCTGTACCGTATATTCACGATGCCGAAGACATTTTTCCAGATGTTACACCATAAAAAGCCTTGAAAAGATGGTCCAGTCGACACTTTGGTTCGCACGATCCTTTTTTTTTCTCCGAGAGGTCCTCGAACCAATTACCCCCTGATGGGAACACAGCCACTATTTTTCCGCCTTCATAATTCTTATAAATCTCGTATAGCGAGAATCATCTCGTTGACTAAAAATATTCCGACTTCTTTGCCCAGAAAAATTAATTGGCGATAAAAATAATTAATATTCTCTCCGCACATTGTAACCAATTTTTTCATTCATTTTTCCCTTCGCTTCACACGCAATAACCGCGACGATTAAAATTTCATTCGCACGCCAGATCGTTCCAACGTGCATATGGATTACATGCAAAAAACTTTCCGACTCACCGCCTTGGAATTTCTTTAACGATTTCACAGATCTATCGTTCATCGTCGTCCACCGAGATTAATTCACCCATTTTTTAATTTTCTATAGACAAAAGTCCTAACCCTTTCACAACATTTATCTTATTTTTGAAAAATTAAGAACGTTCAAAATGACGTATTTTTAATAAAATAATAAATAAATAAATAATAAATAATATAAAATAATTTTTTAAAAATGTTGAAGGTAAATAACATGGTAACATTTTTTCCATGGATTTTTTTTCTACTGTTAAAAAGAAAAAATGTCCGCTGGAGTAGAAAATTCGCAAAGTACAACATACTCGTTTCCTGCTGAGCCCTTTTCTCTCGGCTCTCTTTCGCAGCATTGTGTACCAGCGGGGGATGTAGTTGCAGTTAATCTCGTGAATGTCCGGTTAGTCGTAGTCAACGCGCAATAAATTGACCGCGCGAAGCTCCATGTGTAAAACGAAGGGGGTGGCGAAGGGAGAGAGAGAGAGAGAGAGAGAGAGAGAGAGAGATACGTGTCCGGCGTGAAAATATGGCGTGTTGAAATTATAAAAAAGAAATTGTAAAAAAGGAGACGCGTATAAGCTCGAAAAATTCACGAGCTTGACGGAAAAAAGCGTCCGTGCTGGGAATTGCAGCGAGCAGACTTTTTGACTATCAACTCTCTGCTGGAAACATCGCATTTTTTATCAACTCTTCTCCGGTCTGTTTGAGGTAGGAGCCGCACTAGAGTCGTCCTCAAAAGTTTAGTCGTACGTGTAAAGTAAATGTAAAATTACTTCAAATGCACAAATCTTTAATTAGCATCATATTTTTCAAGTAACAAATTTTAGTTTTTTTAAATTTTATCTTTATCTCAATATTTGAAAAAAAAAAATTAAAAATGTCAAACGTGAAAGAAACTGTATGTTACAACTATAAATTTAACAAATTTTTTTTTCTGTCTACTCTGATATAGAAAGTATTTTTATTATTCCGTTTTCTATTCGGAGTGGTGTGATCACAATTACAGTTTATTATTATTTTTTTGGAATCATAAAAAATAAATATGTTAAAGCTAAATATTACTTTGCTCCGGAATATTTAAGACTAGGCGTTTGAGAATTTGTTTTCTTTTGGATTTCCTTTGTTGTAAGCGCACACGTTGGATGGCGTGGAAGAGGAATAAGCGATGACTAGAATATCGTTTACTCCAAAATCGATTAAATGCAAATTCGAGGTGACCGACGGACATTGGCATATTGGGAAGCGATTGGATGTCTGACGGCAATTCCAGCCCCTGTTTCCGAATATCGAGAGGCCTTGCGAACCCGGAAGTTGCGGATCCATTCTCGCGTCGAATTCTGAGAGCCCTCGGGGGAATCGAGCGAAAGCATCGTGCATGCACACATACAGTCGAATAACACAAAAAAATATTTTCTATGTCTTTCGGTATTTACAGTAAATTTTTGAAAGAACAATCTCGAGCAGTTTCGAGTCGCGACGCGACATTACCGCCTCGTAATGGGACAATTGACCGTGCCAAGATAAACTCGTGGAAAAGGAAAGTGCGAAGGGAAGGTGGAGAGCGAGAGAAACTTTTAAAGCGAGGAACGATCTCGGTTATGTCTCTGAAATGGTAAAGTCATATAGTCTTCTGTATTTTGAGTATAGCACGAAGGGAAGTGTACACCAGAAGCTACAATCGTTACATAGGCAATAAAATGCAAAAGAAGTGTTTAAATCCGCCATCTCTGTTTCGTGGATTTTTTCCTTTTTTTATGGCTAATTCAAATGCGGAAGACCGTCCAGGAACGTTAACTCGGAATTATCGCGAGTAAGCGCGAAGAACATCGTAAGCATTTATACTTGTGCAACTGTGAACAATAAAACATTTAAGTTTGAAAAGTCTCGGGATTCGTTTTGACACTGAACAAGAAGCACGTTGACGAAAAAGAATAAAGTTAATGGTGAATTTTGTCATGAATTTTCCATATACCCTCCACGGAAGTTCTGAAATAATTTATGACGTGGGAAAAAAACAAAATTTCTGTTCCTGAAGTGTGAAACAAACAAATTCAATGAAACAAGGGGGCACGACTGTTTGTTCGTAGGTGCAAATAAACGCGATTGTCCAGGGGTCAGTGAAATTGTGGAAATTGTTGAGAAAACATTACTTTACTGATTGACAATTTTCCCGCCTGATCGAAAACTGTTTCGGATTCGCGAATACGTATCGCCATCACTCGAAAATTGAATTATGGGAAATTGTCGATACTCGGAATATAGTAGTATACAATTTACCAACTCTCCATCAATTCCTGATTAAATACAGGTCAGTGAAATTCGATCATCAAATTATAATACTTTTCTATATACTCAAGTGAAATTTTGAAAAAAGTCCATACTTGCAAAGTATAATATAAAGTGAATAAAAATTAATAAAGTGAACGAGATTTTTTTTCGATGCATGTTAATTTCTGACTGCAATTGTGGCTTTATCAAAAGTATCGCGGGTCTTTATCGAGCTCTCTCGTTATCTCACTTTTGATATCACGTAGCTCGTGCACTTGGCACCGCAAAACTATGCCCATTACATGCTTGATAATGCTCTCGAGTTTGGCGTACGCGTATTACGAATAAGCTGCAAATTTCCCGTCAGTCTGCGATAATTTCGGTATACCTGTGTCGACACTTATTTACGCGAAGGCTTCTGTATTATACGACACATAATACGAATAAGGATCGATATTTTGCTCCCTCTCTCCCTCTCATCATTGAATTTAAAATCGATATGTCGCGCTAACGCGTATGTCAGGGCCCAGCTGTGCGCGTTCTCTGAAAATCGAATGAATATTGTGTACAAACTCTTGTCTCTATAGAGCCCCGTTATTCGATCAATCTACTCGAGATTAACGCGACAATAAACTTCTAATTAAAATCTCGATTTATGATGAATCGCAATTTTTCAGCTACTTTTTATACTTCCCTGAGATTTAATTGGAAAAAGAAGCGAACGACGAAAAATCGCGGATCGGTCGTTGAACTTATTGGTACGAATTTTACGAGTCACTGGAGATCGGGAGCAAAATATTGCCAATGAAACATAAAATCTTGAGTCTCGATACGACAGGCTTCACGGTGTCTCGGCGCTGGCAAAAAAGGCTGACGGAGAAAGAAGGTGGAAAGAAGGAGACGAACACACGTTTATTTGTATTCGACGTGAACGGTATAGACGAGAGGAAAGTCGCGTCAGAAGCGGAAAAACTCTCCGAGGATCGTGTTCGACGTCGCGGAAGAAAAGAGAAGCTTTTCACCGACGTATCTCTCTTTCCTCTCCAATCGCGACCCAGAGGTTTCATTCCATTATTCTTGCTACATATTTTTGTCGAGACATTTGGCTTTTAGCATGAAAACGCGCGATCGACGATACCAAGAGAAATAATTATAATAATAATAATTTCGCGAACAAAAGTCCGAGAGACTTCGAACCTGCTTTTATTTTATTGGCATACTTTTTTTTTATAATTAAACGAAAAAAAAGTGAAAAATGATTCAGAATCGGGGCGTTCACTCGACTCGTAAGCATCGATGCGTAAACGTGGGAATTGCTATTTTTCACGGCTTTCCTAATGACCCCATCGAATCGTCCTTGTTCCAACGTCTTCAAAAGTTCATTAGTCTCGGGCAAACGAAAAAAGTCGTCAGGGAAACGTCGTTTGTCTTCTATCGGCTTTCTCGATGCCATTCTCTTATTCCAGCGCACGTGGTGCATTCTTGACACTTACGAGAACTGTCGTCGTCTCGAAATAATGAAGGGAAATGATTGACAAGTTTCATGGAACAAAAAATTCTCGTGCATGTGCTCCAACCATAATTATGAATTCATTTCGATAATTTTTCAACGAATTTTCTCGATCCGGCGAAGACTATTCTGGGTAAATATTCACATGAAAAAGAATAAAAACGAAAGGAGAACGATTGACGAAAGAGAGATTACGGAGGTCCCTCGTAAAAACACGAAAATTCGATGTTGTGTATTTTCGTAAATAATTTCGTGTGAGGTCCCTGCAGAGCGCTCGTTTATCCCGGTTAATCCGCACGGATTCTCAAGATCACGTATGAAGGATTAGTGAAGGTTGACTCCAACGTGTGGTGTAGTTAAAGACCGGAAAAAAATCTTTTCTGGCCTGAGGGCTTGCGCATATTCTTCGTCCTCGTTCCATCCCCATTTTAATGTATATGTATCTGTTGTTTTACTTCTTTTTCCCATTTAATATTCATTTATATACAGAGATTATTCGCGCATTATAAAGAAATTTGAGTTTTTTTAATAAAGAAGAACTTACAAAATCTTTTTTAGAAATACTTTACGGTTGAGTTAATTTTTGTTATTTTTTTAAATTACATTTATTGACACTTTATTTAATTTGACAAATATTTTTCTTACCGATAGTGTTGTTATAATTAATTTGACAATTGATAAAACGAACGTGTGACGTTCGGCGCGATTAATTTGACATCTTTTTGAAAAAAATTGCGATTTCTTTCGGAGCGATTGTCACTCGTTAAACGCGCCACGATGAGGAAAATAGAGGAGAAATATTTTACGAGTACTCGGTGCATGCGGCAAAAGAGTACTTTTACCTCGAGACTACACTTGTTTATACAGTTGAAAATGAAAATCTATGGATAGGCTTTGAAAACTTCGTAAATTCAAAAGATGTACACATAAAGTTTACGAGATAAATTTAATGTACACCCGAGGGGATTTTACGAAAGTTCTCGACCGAGTCGTACGTAGACACGATTTTACGACGTTGTAAGACTAGCGACCAACGAACCTTGTATTTATAATTTCATTTTTCACACATTCAGACGCTGAATGCATTTTTCGTCCTGAACGTCACTCCAAGGGGAAAAATTGCACAAATACACCGTACACAAATACACTGTAAAAACTAATTAGTTATTGACTCTAAAATTAACTTTTTACAACCATTTGCAACAAAAGTCCAGATCGTGACATAATTTTTCGGAATAAAAAGAAAAAAAAATGATTACATCCTAAGAAAAATTCGATAAAAGTGTACTTTACGAGGGTGTTGATAAAGATTTGAAAATTTTTTTGAAATTTTTGAGTGTGAGAATTCGGCCGAGAAATTTCACGATGCTGCCATCTGTTGGCAGCTAGTCAGACGAGAGCAACGATAGCATCGATGGGGGAGCCGCAAGAGTTCACTGTTTATTTTCGTCCCGACAACAATGCCGTTGAGCTCGAAACGTTGAACGTCTCGGCACTTCCACGCGAAGTAACTTTTAAAGATTATTCGTGCAAGTAATTCATTTTCTTCGCCGTTAGTGTAAATAAATTGCATTTCCGAGTGTAAAAAATGTTTATTTCAAAGTCGATCGTTCGATGAGATCGAAGAGGTACGGTTCTCGAGACAATTCAAAAGGTTACGCGTCCCTGCGCCGCATAAGCAATGCTAATGATCCAAATAAGCTCGTAAAATTGATCGATAATTGGCTCATTATTCTGTCATTCGCCGGTACTCGAGAGATTACGCGTAAATTCAGTGTTCTCGAGCGATCCCTTGAAGAAACGTCGGCGAAATTAACGCGAAAGTTTTATAAAATAATTTTTCATTCTTCGATACTCTTCTGTTGATTTTTTGGCAAAATTTCTACCGGCTCGCTTTTCGAACTGTTCTCGCGTCCATGCGAAAACGAGAATGGCTTCGAGAACTGACAGTGTCGCGGCTATGAGAAATCTAAAGTCGGCGATCGAGAGTCTGAACAGAAAGTCCTCGGAAACCGCCGATTTTTGCAATAATGAAAATATCGAGGAAGCAATTTCTACGCTCTCCGAGGTAATGATTATACTTATTTTTAATAAGGTAAACGTTTCAATAGTTGGACAATTTTCGCTATATTATTTTTAATATTTCAATTATTTTTTTATCAATCGAATCTTATGGATTATTTTTCATATTCAATGAAGTTTATTTTTCACAACGTTAATTTATTAGAAAAAACTCGCTCAACCCTAGAGACAGGGTAGATTTTCTGTCCAATATCGGGATATTCTACATACTCAAATATTCAAGTATTTATTTACTAGAAATATTGTTTAAAATTAACACATAAAATGAGTTTTGAATTGATAAAATATCAGACAACAGTTTAGATGTGAATTTGCAGGTGATTTTTTTGTTTTAATATTTTTTAAATAAAGATAAAGTGAGAAAACCTTTAGTTATTGGGACGTTTAACTTATGCAATTTTTCTCTTGTTTACGAAATAATAATTTAAAAAAAGAAACAAGATGAAATTAAATTCGAATAACCGCAGGAATTCGAATATTTTGGAATTTCACCAACCCTGAATTACGAGGACTCTGAATCGTCCTTGAAAAATATTTTAATCGATTTGATCAATGCTTCTTGGAACCTCGTAAACAGACACAGAGGTCTCATGAAGACACACGAAAATTTTAAGGACGCCCAACACAAGGTGACGCACGATAATATAAATTTAACGGTAAGTTGACAAAACGTATTGTCATATACGTATATTTATAATATTGATGAAAAAATGATTGAAACGTTTTAAATTTTCGCTGCTTTCAAATTTTGGCGCTACGGTGAGCGGTTTGGTTGAAAGAATAAAAAATCGATTGCCAATAAAACTTTCGATCGGAGTCGATCGTTGATTTTCTTTTTTATTTTTATTTCCTCATCGTGTAGAATCATGTGAAACGGTTGAAAGAGAATTTGGAGAAGAAAGAGCACGCGCTCTGCGAGGCTCAGGAACGAGAGAGACGGCTAAAAGTTGAATTGGAGAAATTATCTCGGGATCTTAAGCGTGAAAAGGAGGAGGTACTTCGATTAAGCGTCATTGAATTGAAAAGTGAAATCCGTAAAGAATCGAAGCGCACGATCGCTCTAAAATTTTATTTTTCTTTCTCTCATTCTCGTTTAGACGATAAAATTGAAAAAGCAGTCGCAATCGAAAGACATTCAGCACGCTCACGAGCTGCGTAGAGTTCAGCAGAGCGGGCAGAAACTTCGTCAGCAGTTGGAAAAATCAGCTGGTTCGTACCGCGAGTGAAATTTAAAAAAAAATTTGATTTGTTCATCACCATTTTTAATGTTTTCTTTTTTCTTCAATCCAGGAACTTACGTGCCAAAGGACAAAGTATTCCAAAATTTGCAAGCAGAGAACGAGAAGAAGATCCGACTCTACGAGCAGACGATTCAACGCTTGGAGGAGAACAATGGATTCATGATGCAGGAAATCAGCGAGTTGAGGAACACGTTGGCGCTCCATGTTCAAGGAATGGAAATGCAGGTCGAGGCTTCTGGAAATTGGGACCAAATGATTTAGGACTTATTACCATCCGTAAGTAACACAGCGATCTTTTTTTTACATTCGAAATTGACACACGGAACATATTTATTGAGCTTGCGTTGGTAAGAAGCCGGTCGGTATCGTTGATTCCATTTTTTTTATCACAATTCGATATTTAAGGTATTCCTTGCACGTAGGGGCGGTTTTGCAGAGGCTAAACGAGGGCCCCTAACAAACTTTAAAAAAAAATGTTAATACGATTATTAAATAACATAAAAATGATTATAAGTTGATAATTATAGATATTATACCCAATTATCAAAAATTAAACATGATTTTATGTTTATTTTCAAATTAT
>JAPYYW010002008.1:0-35020 GCA_030522545.1 Cremastinae sp. A BG-2022a | reverse complement strand
AGAGAAAATATTTTGAGTTTGTAAGGATTTAAATAAGTCGAAATAAGAGTATTTAAGAATTTTTTTCCTGATTTAAAAACGTAATACAAAATGCATTTTTAAAAATAATATTTATTTTTTATAAAAAAAATATATTATGAGATTATATAGCTTGAAAATTAAAGACTGAAGACGAACGAAATGAAGGAGAGAAAGTATTTTGAGTTTGTAAGGATTTAAATAAGTAGAAATAAGAGTATTTAAGAGATTGGGTTTAAAAATTTGCGAGCGTATAGGACGAAGAAATTTATAACTGTAAATAGGAGAAATGTTTACGGTGGGTAAGGACATATGTACGCGTACGTATCTCCGTAGTAAATATAGGCCATATAATATACGAAGGGGATGAGGATGACGTTACCCCTTGGGAGAGAAGGCCGCAATGCATACTGAGTAGCCATTCCCCTTTCTCCATTACGTGGTCACCTAACGTATACAAGCGTGCATCCACGTCCCGATATACCTCTATTTATTTCTCATACTCCGATATCTCTTTTCATATCTTTATAAATAAACAACGAATAATCACGTTATCCGAGAGGCCAATGAACTATTTCGCGCCGTAAATTTATGCATGAGAAATTTCATTTTCATTTTTCAGAGTCTTAAAAAAAAGAGTGAGCTCTCGAAATTTGGTTGAAATCGTAAGAAAAAAATTAAATTACTTTCTGATGGGTATTTTTAAAAAATGTCTCTTTCTCTTTTTCTGATTTGCTTTGTGCTTTGAGGCAAAGTGGAATTTAACGCGAGATGACAGAGACGTAAAGATTGGGCTGGAATAATGAGGAGAGAAAGAGGGAGGGACCAGGAGCAAAAGCTCACCACAGGCACAATCTTCGACCCCGTCGCGTTCCAATTTGCATGATATTATAGCTCCGCCCGCGTATAACGGGGGATGAGGATAACCGGAAGAGAATACGGGGATCAGAATTAAAAAGAAAAAAGAGGAAAAAAATATACAGACCATTCCACAAGGCTCGACCAAACTTTGAATTTTTTTTTAATCTTGAAACTTCGACCCCCGAAAACAAATTCTCGAATGTCCCACACAGATGTTTCAAATACATTTTTTTAACACACTTTTTATAACTATTCTGCTTACATTTGTTTGCGAGTTTCGTTTTTGTGGTCGAGCCTGTACTTTTGGAACTTCAAAATAAAAAATAAAATAAAAGAAAAATCCATAAAGCGCGAAAACGAGAAACTCCCTTCTGTCCAGCGACAAGAAAATATGGGAATGAATTAACTTCGCGGCGTTAATAACGAGATTATTAACCGGAAATTCAGTCGACTCCGTTCGAGATAATACCCGATTACATAATGACAAAAGTTTATTTCGCGCCGGGACAAAAGGAAATATCTTTTTTGTCTCGAATGTGGAGAGAGTTTATTTCCATATGATATAAAAATTTCAAATGAGCTTCTACTTAGTCGAAACGAGAATAATTTTGTTAAATTCTAAAAAAAAGGTCATACAATAAAAACCGGTTGAACTAGATGCATGATAATCTCTCGCTAAATATATAATGCATAATTTTTGGTTTAAAAAGTCAGCGGCGTCTCCGTTAAATCAAAAATTCATCACGAGTTTAAAATAAATATCACAAAATCAATGTTAGAATTTCTTTTTGTTCCTTTATTATCAATTGAACATCGTCTAACGAATTTATTCAACGCTGAACCTCAAATAGAAATAATCTTTCCCCTTTTCCGGTTTTTCATCTGCATCGTTTAGTAGCTCCAAAATTGATCTTTTATTCATTTCCGGGATAATTGAAGGTAAACTCGATACAGCATTTGCGGGAATGCGTAAGGATCTCTCCGTGTCTGGAATAAAAGCGTCGAATCTTGGATGTGAAGAAAAAAGCGTCGAGCTTTTCCCATTTAGCTCTCTACTCCAATTATTCGCGCCCTTCTGTTAATTAAGAGTCAATTTATGGAGGCACGAAGCTACAGAGAAACAGAGACGGAGAGAGTGAGAGGAAACTCCGCGCTTAATGCATGCAGGCAGGGGAAAAGCGCACTCTGTGAAAGCTTCCTAGTGGTATAGCTCGACGTTCGGTCTGACATTTTCGACCGGCAGTGATTCAGCCCTCGCAAAATATTTATCCCTTTCCTCTATATTTATTTTCTCCGATCTCAACATTCTTTCGTTTCGATCATTTACCTTGTTGTTGCTTTTTCCAACATAATATATTCCCCCTTCCTCTTTTTTATCCTCGCTCAAATTTCTCCCTCTCTCTCTTTTATCTTTCGCTCGCTCGATCCGCGAATAATATTTTCGTGTGCGCGAGCCCCTTTCTGTACGAGTGAGCCTGCCAGCTTGTTTGGAGAGCTTCTTACAAATTAGCCGTGAATATTCATGCGTCGGCGGCCCGAGGAGAGGGGGAGGGGGATGCGGGTGGCGCTAGGTTACCTTTCGCGCCGAGAAAGGATGGACACGTCTATCGCGAAATATATATGTGCCCGCTCTCTCGCAATATATGCATGCATTTGTGTACACAAGAAAGTTGGAAGCGAAAGGGCGCAAGCCGATGATCAGTTATCCCCGTCCGGCGTCCTCACGTCGCTGCGCATTAAGATTCGTTCTTCCACGAGGATGGATACGGCATAATATTGCCGGCGACGCCGAACTGAGAGAAACCGGACCGAGCGGAGTTACAGTTCTCCCCGTGGTCAAACGCGATATTAGTTTAGCCACGGCAGAGACAATATTCGTTCAACGTGTACCCATGATTATCCGCATTTCGCCGGAGTACCTTTGCCCCCTCCCTTTTATTCTCTCATTTTTGCTCCATCTCTCTCTTCCTTTCGTCTCTTTGCTCGCTTTCTCCCCTCATGGCTGCTCTAATATTCAAGTTACCCAAAAGTTGCCAACTCCTCGACGGAAAATCATAAACTTGTCGTTATTTGCGGATAATAAAAACCACTGGCCACTCTCTCTTTCTCTCTCTCTCTCTTCTTTTTAAACAAATTAATCGGAAATTTTATGCGCGTCATTACGAATAATATTGCCTGTGATCGCGGCAAAATTGATTTATCGATTATTCCCGGGTTATAAACAATTTTAAAAAGCATCGGCAAATTTATTGGTACATAAAATTCGTAGCGTCCGGCTGACCGGAGAGTATCCAGCGATAAAAGTGAGGGAGAAAAAAAATGGAATAAAAGTAAATAGAACAAAAAGTTGGCAACTTCCTGTTTTCCCCGGGCTTCCGGTTTATTGGCGAAATACAATCGTTCAAGATATGAGAATTATGTTCTCGTAATAAAAATGGATATTTCGATTGACGAGTCCGAATAAAATCTCGATCGCGGACGAGACGAAACAAAAAAAAATAAACAAGCTTAGTATCGAATTTTTTCCCGTTAATTTCATTTTAAATATTTGTACTCGTGATAAAAAAAAACGCCTTTATCGTCCTTTACACAAATATACATATTTTTAAATGTAATTTAAAAAAATGATTTCTCACGAAAGGAAGGAAACATTTTAGAATTACTAAAAATCAAGTATACGCATTTTAAATATACGCACAACGTGAGAAAAGCGGAAGCCCTTTTATTATTCTTTACACGTGTAATTAGCGAAAAAGCGAAAGATTATTCTTATTTTTCTTTCACTTCTCTCTCTCTCTCTCTCTCTCTCTCTCTCTCTTTCTCGCATTTTACTTTTATTTCTCTTTTCACCCTCCTTATTATTTTCTCTTTTTTCTCTCCAATGCTCGGATGTGAGTGCTCGCACCCTCGGTTTGATCCTTCTCCGCACCGTACGCAGTTTTATTTTCCCCAGAACAGCGCCGTTACGCAAACTCTTCACTCTGTATTTTTTTCGTTTTTCTCGCCCTTTCTCTTTCGCCCCCGACACTTTCGCGCTTTTATTTTCAAGCCCAATGCCACTGCTTTGCCGTGGTTTTTTTCCCCCTCTGACCTTTAATTAAAAGAATACACTGTAAGGACGAGCTTTTTCCGCTTCTTACAAACAGAGAAAACCGGAATGAACGAAGCCTCGTTAAAAGTTATACACATTTTCTTTTCAAATTATCGACAATTATCAATTTGACAGAGAGCAGAGAAAAAAAAACATTGAAAATATTTCACCGATTCCGCGCGTGAACGATCTTTTTCACATTTACCTTCATGTCGAAAAAGAAAATGACAAAAAAGCTGCGTATACGGGGAAAAGAATTAAAAGAAATGTGTTTTGTGCTTACCGTCACAGCGGAAAGACAGAAATACCAGGATTTACGTCAATTTGCAAACGAAAAAAAAGGGTTGGGGAGAAAGGAAGGAATGGGCCATTCTATCCAGTTTCGCTCATCCTTTTATTTCCGTATATGTATAATTCAATGCTGAACCCATGAGTTCGTATACGTATAGCGAACTTTTTATATCGTCGGTGCAGTAATACGTCCCGGGCTTATTATCGTCGTAAAAGTTGTCGTTGACGTTATACGTACGACGAGCCTCGACTCTCGAGAATTTTATTATCGTGAGAAATTACGCGACCCGGGCGTACACAAACGCGGCAAAGGATACACGAGAATTGATGTTACGGATTAAGCAACGCGTCAGCGCAGAAACTTGGAAAATAATCGAACGGGAGATATAAATTGAAACTCCTGAAAACTGAATATTTTCTTTTTCACAAATTTTTTGTCAACGGGAGAAACAATTCGTCCTAATATGTTTATTGCTGTGGATGAGAGAGCATATTTTCGTTACGGTTTATTCATAGAGAGGTTGGTTGGAAAAATGAATGTAAAATTTTATATTGCTTTTGATAATATTTATATACGCAGCATGGGAATATTGTGGGCTTCGGCATCATTATATACGGAAAGGTCCGGGAGAGATGGAAGCCGTTTTCGTCTCGTTTTCCATTCATCGTTTTCCCCACGCTTCATCCTTTCGTCTCTGCCACTAACCATTCTGTGATGGTACGATGGAAGATACTTTATAATAATCCCTTGTGCTGAGCTCATCCTACCTTTTTCCCTTCTTCCTCATTTCGCCCTCTCTCTCTCGCCGTCTCTTTCTCTTCCCGAAGGCACGACGGCTGGATCGGTCTGAGGGCACACATCGAGTACGAACTTTGCAATTTTGTAATTTTCAAACTAACCCGAGCATCAGCGAGAGGCTCAGGTACCCCGTTGTAGTTTGGATGAAAATGGGAATTAATCCGGGGAGTTGCTTCAAAGTTTCTACCTCCGCGTCCGCTCACACATTTTTATCTCTCTCTATATACACTGACGAAACAACCGCGACCATTCGTACTTATATCTTCGTGTGCGCAACTTTAATTGTACACAAAGGTCCAGATGCGTAAAAAGTTACCATTTTCCTGTCTGACCTTTTCCCCGAAGACTTGTCACGGCAATTGAATCTTTACAAATTACTACTCTGTGAGATTCTCCTTCCATTAATTACTCAATATTTGTTAGGAAACTTTAACAGCGTAAATTTTGCCGAATTGCTTTTTTGGCAAACATACATATTTATTATATTCCTTTGAACGACTGTGGAATTTCTTTGAATAATTATTTATCGAAAAATTTGAAATTAAACGGAGTACTTTGTATATCGTGAATTGTCAAGTTTAAAAATCCTTTGATGACAAGGAAAAGCAGAAAAGGAGAACATTTCCTGATTATAAAATAGTGCACAAATAGATCATTTATTTTTTAATTTATTTCAGACATCGTTCAACATTTTTTATATTTATGCTTAAATAATAATACTATAAAAGATGAATGAGGGTCTGAAAGTTTTTATCGATTTTTTATGTCAAGTGTGCACGTGATCATTCATCCAAGAGGGAATTTGAATATGTACACGGAGAAAAAATTTTATACGAACAATGACAAAACGTTTTATCAGGCTATCATGAAAGTTCTAAATTTTTTACAACTAATCAAACGTAAATCATAATGCTGTACATGTATAGTAGTTTTAATATATATTTTTAATGACTGTATACATTTTAAAAGTTTCAAATTATTACCATATATAGTACTAAAAACTATAGTAATATTATATATCGAATTCTCTCAGTTTATAATCATGTTAGGAGAATTTTGATGATGAATCATAGTCGAGGCAACAATTCGCAATATTAGCACTGCTTCCCACCATATCGTTTGAAGTCGCTAAATGCCATAAAATTGACAAACCGCGGAATCCCTATCTTTGTAACTAAACGTCATGTATGTATGTAAACATATATGAACCCTTCACCATCCCTGTAAATACACAGAACGCGTTTTAAATGACATACAAAATTTGGGGCTTTATTAGCGAGACAATAACCTTTAAATATTTTTCATCATTTAGCAACAATAATCATAGTTAAAATAAAATATTTAATTAATATAATACTCAAAGTTTGAGATTTGCTCTAGAAAATACTTTTTCTCAGTTCTCGGATTGTTTAAATATTTTTCTCGGAGTTATAGTCGTTTAAAGAACAGTAAATTTTAGCAAAAAAAAGTTATAATCTAATTTTTGTGCCATTACAGCGTGTAAAAGCGTTGCCGAGGATTATATTCTTATCGACTAAGAGGATTTCGGTCAGAGAAACAGAAAGAGGGGTTGGTAACGTAATGCGAGAAAAAAGTGGAGAAAAAAAGGCGAGGGAGCCAGGTAGACAATGTGAAAAGCACATGTCTCGCTCGTTGGCCCATTCAAGGCTCATTTTCCAGAGCGGAGAGCCCGCGAGAGCGTTTTTCCCCTCCGAAAATCCTCGTTTTATTCATTCCGTCTCCTCGCCGTGACGTCGGATCTCAATGTTGTACTCGTCGTCGTGTATAACAGTGTGTATAAACGTTACAACGTTCGTAAGAGAAATCCAGAGCGTGTTTCGGCCCGGCAGCTTCGGAGTGGGACGCGCTGTCCTCCGCCCGGGCGAGATTTACGAGCGCCCTGCTTCCTCTCTCTCTCTCTCTTTCTATTTATACTCCCATTGTCAACACACGAATAAAGGCGAAACTGTGTGCGAATATTGTACCGTAACACTTTTTTTAACCTGTCGAGGTTCATGTACACAATCTCCGCGATTACTCTTCAGAGCTCCCGAGTTACCGACCTGGTATAATAATTGATTCTTTTTATTCCACTCCCTCTATTATTATATTTATTCATGCTTCGGATTTTGCGCATTTTATTTGTTGTTTAGGACTTTCCAATGAATCTCTATTCAGAATATCTTTTGTATACATCTTCGTGTTTTGTCTCGTGTATACTCTTTGTTCAAATATAGCTCAAAATATGTGAGGAAAGTTCGGTAGAACGTCGCGTAGGAAGATAATTATGGGATAGAAACAGAGGGAGGTATATAGGTAAGAGCAGGTTGAAGAAATTTACGATTAATTTTCTCACTCAAATCAATTGATAAGTGACGTAAAGAAAATTCAAAGATTCTCTCCAGCTATACTTTCTCAAATCCCTTTCACAATTTATTCCGTCTCTCTTTAATCTTTCCCATCTTCTAAATTAATTTTTTTCAGAAACAATTACGTAAAAAGCAATATTTAAAAAAAAGTGATAAATTAGCAGAAAATGTTACGAATAATGTTATTATTCTGGCAATAATTTTGGTACGATCTGTATCGGTTTCCCGACTTTGTACGACATGTCTAAACGTTGTAAAATCGTGAGATGGAGTTTCGTGAACAAGACGGTAAATTTTGGCGGTGAGTTTGAGGATTGCCGTGACGAAATCCGCAGCGCAAGACGACTCGGGGAAAGAGATAAAGTATACTAACAAGAGGGACCAAGCGCGAGAGAAAGATGGAGAGGAATGGGGATGACCAGTTCCAATCAGCCACTATTGCGGAGCGAATCGATTTTCGTAATGAATTGTGGTCCGGTAACCGTCCGAACCAATATTGCTTCTTCGGGTTTACAAGTTCGCCTTGCCGCGGAACGACGATCCCCGGCTCACGAAGTGGAATTTCTCTCTCGAATCGTGGCTTTTCTCCGCGACGTGCCTGCCGAGAAATATCCCTATATACACGTTTCAATGAGAGAAATACGTCAAATCAGAGAGAAAAAAAAATTATATATATATAATATCAGCGATAAATTTTTCCCCGGGTAAAAAAAATTAATTGATTCTTCCTCATTATACTCAATTATACACATTTGTAACTTGACATTTTTCACAATAAAGGATAATAATAAAAATTCTTTCTCGCGATGAATATGCGCAAAATGTGGTACTGGCAGGTATATACGAAAAAAAAAATAGCTGTACGAGAATAAAAATGTCCGACAGAAAGAAATTCAACGAAAAGGTGTGAGATGATACAACTTTTCTAATTTTTTCGCGGAATATATTCTCGTGCTGCCTTTTTAATCAAACGAGAAAGAAAAAAAAAGTAGGCGCGCGACGCCGGGGGTGCGTCGGCTCGTCTTGAATCGAGCGACAAATAAAAAAATGCCCGGAGGACAATGCGAGCAGGAAATAATCGTATGTGAAAATATATACGAATTGAAGTTGGAGTGGAGGAGAGGAGCGTGGGTGGCTGAGCCATGGGGAGCTGACCACTACATCAGTTTTGTTCGAGGCGATTTGAATATAGATTAGTTTGTCGCAAATGGGAAGTTCCAGGGGCCGGGGATAAGTGGGTCGAAAGGGTGAGAGCCCCGGAGTTCGCCGACTTTGGCGAGCTGTGTGCCGGAACCACGTTATTACCGGCCGATGCACCCGCGTATTATTGTCATCCTTCAACGAACATATTGTTTCGCACAATTTAACAATTCAATTCCCAGAAGCGAGCTCCATATCTTTCTAATTTTAAACTCCAACGCCCACGACGCAAAGACGACGCTATCAGGAACCATATTTATACTTTTTTTATTGTCCCTCATAAACGTGTGAAATAATATTTAAAAATCGATAAAAAATAACAAAATGAGCGAATAATATGATTGTGAACGAAAAATTGACGAGTTCGTGTATAATGCGGAAATGCGTTATTATAAAATAATTTTTTATAGTGCCTCAAACACGTGTGAAATAAAATTGGAAAATCGATAAAAAGAATAAATGAGCGAATGAGATGATTGTAAACGAAAAATGGACGAGTTCGTGTATATAATGCGAAAATGCAAAGCGTTGTTACAAAATAATTTTTTATTGTCTCTCATACACACGTGTGAAATAATATTTAAAAATCGATCAAAAGAACAAGTGAGCGAATGATATGATTGTGAACGAAAAATGGAGGAGTTCGTGTATAATGCGAAAATGCAAAGCGTTCGATTGATGTTCGTGATCAAACAGATAGAGGGATAAGGGAGGCGAAGGAGAGGAAAAAGGGGAGAAGAATGTGTGATGGAATGGGCAAGTGGCTGAGCGGGGCGTGAAAGCGAGAGTATACAAACCGTCTGAATAAAAAGAGAAGGCTCTTGACGAGCAGGGAGGGAAAAAAAGAGCAAGATCGAGAAAAGAGATAGAGTACAGTGTCTTGAAGTGTGGATGCCTGTTGTTGGAAAGCTACACAGAAAGAGAGAAAAGAAGAAGAATGAGAAAAGGGAAAAAGGACTGACTTTTCTGGCGGTATATACTTATACGTGAGCTGAAAGCATCTCGTAAGACGTGCCAAACGTTCGCGAGTGATTGTAATGCTCTCTTAGTGGGTTTCCTCCACTTACATTAGCTACCTTCCTTCATTTCTGTCCTTCCTCGACGAGCCCGTGAAAAAACTGAGTTATAGTCGAAAGGGAAATAAAGGCATTTCCAGTCTTCTCCTCTTCATCCCTTTCGTCACTGTTCTCCTCGAGATGGACAAAGGCCAGACCTTGTTTTCAGGGAAAAGAAGAAGAAGAGGACTGACTGAAGGGAAATGCCACACACTTTGCACTGTGATAGTGGAGAAAGACGAACAAAAACTGAGAGAGAGAGAGAAATATGTAGTTTTTTTCGTTTCGTCATCTCTCTTATCTTTTCGACGATTCTTCGTTTTTATTTCTTCAGACTCTCTGGCCACGAGCCTCTGTTCTCGAGCTCAAGCTGTGTCCCACCCCTGGAAAAGTGTTGAACCTCGGTTGAACAGGTGTTCAGTTTACTCCTCCTCCTCGTAAATTCAATAGCCCGAGGGTATCGTCTTTCCTTCGTGTCCATTATCTCGCTGACACGATGTTATAAAGAAGTCCCTTTCCACGAGGAATCTTGCACAAAAAATGCACAAGTAGGAGACGAAAAATCTTAATTTTTCTTCAGTTTGGAATGAAAAACGGTACAGGCTTATCGTTTTATCGAATAATGGAGACGTGCGTCGCTCTTTCTCTCGAGGAAACAAAAAATCGAGGAAAAAGAGATAAGAGGAATTTGAGGCGCAGACAAAATATCGAAAGGGAAAGAATGTAAAGATCACGAAGTCGAGAGCTGCACGGAACGATGAGAGAGGAGGAGAGCGAGAAGGTATAGAGAAAAGGTTGTAGAAAGGTTGGAGCTGATATCAACGCACGTAAAGTGAGAGTGCTCCGATAAAATTCACTTGGCACCTTTATTCACCCCGAGACTGTGAGAGCGAATCCTTTGATCCGTCTTCAAAGATACCGGGTGTTCTTTTCCGCATCAGCGGACCGTCGAGTACTTGCGAAGCCTCGACGAGGATCTTTCTACAATTTTCTCACGGTGCTTCGCGATATATGCCATAAGAAGGTCCCTCACGTTGACCCCTTTCATCTTTCGACATTCTTTTATTTACTCTATCCATTTTTTTTTACTTTTGCACACCTCTGGGGATTCTTTTGGTCGACTGGACCCTTCGTTATGCAAATCCTTCGATAATTTTTTTTCCTTTTTTTATTTCAAATAAAAAATGTATAAGTAGTGTTTGAATTTTCATTAAGAGAATAATTTTCGTAATCTTAGAGATGGTTGAAATCTTGTCAAATCGAAAGACATTTTCATGACAAATATTGTATCTAAATTTAGGTAGTGAAAAACTTAGTTTTGGAGGCTAATTAAATGGATTATCAAAATGATGAAAAAGGGTATAAATAAAGGTATAAATATAGTATATTTTGAGAATATTTACAAATTTGTGGAACATACAGGAAACACATTTGATCAATGCTAATTCTTGAGCTTACAGATTTTTGTCAATAAGAGATTACATTTTTTTAGTAATTTAAAGAATAATTGATTGTAAAATATTGATTCGAATGTTTTTCTACACGATGAAAATTTAATTTGAAGAAAATTTATTGAAAAAAATGAACTTTTGAACGAGACGATACCGCCCGTGAGACACATTCTTTTTCCAGTCGCGATTCTTTAATATCAACGTTTCGTCTTTTTCATCCAGGCTGAATAAATTCGAGAAATTTGCTTTTTTTTTCTTTCATCCTGGAAATCGTGAATAATGGAATCACGTATCGAGTCCTCTGAATTCGATAAGAAAAATACATTTCAATAAGTGTCAACGGTTGTCAGTCATCCCCCCTCGGGGTTTCCCCGCGTAGACCCCGGAATCGGGATTATATGGTATTACGCGATTTAGCTATTAATCCGCAATCGTATACACGCTTTGTGCCTCCCACGCTTTTTTCGTCGTCGAAGGCCGAGAGAGAGAGAGAGAGAAAAGGAGCCCTCCCTTTTTTCGTTCAATCTCGTCCTCGAGAGTTTCTGCGAGAAGCTGAGAGAAAAGAGCTAAGAAAGAAGAGAAAAGAGAGAGGGAGGGAGCGAGAGAGAGAGCTTACAAGGGGGATGATTGTAAAAAAGTGTAGCTGCGATCGGGGGAGGCTTCTCGCGAGTCGGTTCGCTCATTTGAATACTTAGATTGGACCGGTGGCAGTGGAGTGAGGTCTCGGGACTCCTGGGAAGGGAGAGAGAGAGAGAGAGAAGATAAAGGAGAGGATGAGGGCTGAAGAAGTCACGGGAAGTTGCTCGCGCGAATTGTGTGTGTGTGTGTGTGCGTCCGACAGAAGGGCAAGAAAAAGAGAGAGAGAGAGAGAGAGAGAAACGGTCTGAACGGTCGGAATATAAGAGCGAGAGCCTATAGAGGGTAGAAATGCACGGTAGGGGTAGCTTAATCACGCTTTCGAAGAAATTTATGAGATTCAAGCCGATAAGGCAGAAAATGAGAACAAGTCGAGAAGCAAGCTCCGGGGGCGGGAGCAGGACGGAATTATAGAGACACATGGACGGTAAGAAAACGAGAAAATCTCTCAAGGGGTGGGGGATAAGAGGGAAAAAACGTGATAGAACGATATGAGATAGAAGCCCGTGACGCTTGGAATATTACACATCCTTCACATTTACATCGCTCTCCTTATTATTTCTTCCGACTTTCATTTATTTCTCTCTTTTCGCGTTGTTTACTCTCATTTCTTATACTTTTTTTTCTTTTCTTCGTTATATACGTATTTATTATTCTTGCCCTTTTTCAAATTTTATCGGTGCGAAATTAAACTTGAGATAAATCTTTTCCAGCAGGTGTAAATAATATTTTTGCATAATTGATTTTTCTTCCAGTGTTATGGACATTTTTGAAAAAAAAATTGTAAATACGAACTTATGGAATTGAGGAAATAAATCAAACGTTACGTTTCGCAATAAACGAAGAAGATCGCGATCTCTGGTAACGATTTAGCCTTAAACGCACTTTACTCTGGTGAAATTTCTTCCGGGAGATACCAAGAGGGAGATAAGACGAGAGAATCGTCAGTTTCTCCTATTATCAAGGAGGAAGGAACATTTTTGGTACAATTTGATCTTCGAAGCTGTATTATTTTTATCCCATTCCTCAGGATAAACTGCGAATGAAGTTGGCGATAGCGACAATTTTTCGGGATACCATTCGCAAGGTTACACACGTAGACAACTCGAGGAAAAGGGAGATAACTGAAATTGTATTAGCCATTTAGCAAAAATACATTGGAAAAACTTCCTGCAGTGCAAAAGAAAATGTTCTTTATAAAAAAAAATAAATTACGATTATTTGCATCGTTTATCTCATCGTTTCGTTCATTAATTAATATAAATTGCTGCTCATTTATTTATTTATTTTATTTGCTCGGTAACACATTATATTTCCTCATATTCGATGTATCAGATTTTTTTTTCTCAAATGGAAAAATAGAGAATGCCAATAAACATTTGTCATGTAGCTGTTTGACGTTTTCTCCCTGTCTCGTTTCGTCGAAAAATCGATCCATCAATCTTGCCGATACGAGTCAACTCCGTGCGGGAAGTCGAATGTTGAAAACGCGCGTGAAAAATGTGAGAGAGAAAAAAATGAAGACGGAGAGCTTTATCGCACGGGTTGAGGGACATTCTGCCCTTGTTTTTACTTCATCTGTCTACCAGCATCGAGTTGACGATGAGAAAAAGAAAGCATTAGCCTGATATTGCGATAGGAATGAAACTTTTATAATTTTTTCTTCGTTGAAAAGTCTTTCACGAATCTCGCAGTGTTCATCCCTGGGGAAACTTTTTGCGAAAAAAATATCGAAATGTATTTCTTTTCTCACGAAAATTGAAAAGTCTTTAGAATAAAATTGAAAAATTTATCGCATGGGGATAAGAGCGAAAAAAAAGTAAGTGCAAACACGCGAAATAAAAAGCACCGAGCTCGGAGAATATTCGTCAGGGATTTTTTCACGGGGATTCGGAAGCGAGGGATGAGGGAAAAAATCGAATGGAGAGGCGAAGTGTTCACCTTGCGATAAGAAGATGGAGAGACTGTATAAGCCCTCTGTGTCACGCAACGCTATACATGGAGCCTTTTTCGCTTTGGCAGACAACACACGTGCTCGCATTCGCACGATCCCAAAGTGCATTCTATCTTTTGGTAGGGAAAAAAAAGAAGATAAAAAAACAAATCAGGATGAAAGAAGAGGAAAAAGTTCCCACCCTAAAAATAAAGAATTCGCAAAGTAGAAATGGAAAGTGCATGGAAAGACGAATGAGAAGAGGATAAAAAGAGAGATGAAAGGATGAGATACCTGATAATGAGCTGAAAGAAAAATTCTTTTGAAAAATATTCTTGCTTTTATTTATTTTTCAAATATTGTATATAGTTCACTTTTTTAAAAGTATTATATTTTATATGAAAACAGTGGATATATATATGTAAGAATTCATCCTGAAGGAATTTCTTTGCTGGCTATCCGGAGCTTATTACCTTTTCTAGATCTAAGCGCGAGTACACATTCACTTATGGCTCGGTAGGGCGAAGCCCATGCATTTCTGATGAACGGTGCAACGGGATCTCTCGCGATAGCGGTGAACAGAAGAATCCTTGAGGAAGCTTTTCATGGAATCCGGAACAAAGATAAAGTCGATGTAATCTCGTCAGTATTTTATTGAATTATTTATTTATTTATTTATTTATTTTGATAAAATTAAAAAATTTTAGTTCTATATAGTTGCGGGGAGTTCTCGATTAGTTTGTGCCAGATTTTTTTTTCTCAAATAACACGTTAATCGAGTATCAAAGTTTGAAAAGTCGATAAGAACGCACAAGGAGGCATAAATACATAAATAAGAGGTGTAAGCATAAAGTGGATCCGTGCACACAGAGGGCTGACTCTCGTATCTGGCGCTTTATTTGATTTCGATTCCTCTCGTTCTCCCTCGTTCTTCCCTTATTCCACTTCGCTCCGGTGGCAACTGCCCAAAGAGAATTCTCTAGTAGCTTAAGCTCGCTCTCTTGCCAAGTGGAGAGTCACTTCGATTCGCTTTAAAAGTCACTCGCACACGCGCTCGGCCCAACTCCAATGCACACACGTTGGAATTTCACAAGCCTCAACCAGAAGAATTTTACATAAGAGAAAATCGACCAAATTTCAAAAGGTAATTGGAATTGAAAATTCTCCAGGTCAAATTATTTCTGGTCTTTCAATTCAATGGCCAACTAATTGTTCGTTTTTTCGATTGTACGCTTTACGCGCCCTTCTTTTTATTTTTCCACGACTCCCCAAAGATTTATTCATGAATTTATATGTAGACTCGTGCACTAGTTGCATCTTTTCGAGTATATCTCAGGGCTCTTCTCCTTCCATCTTTTTTTTACCTCAGAGCACAAGCTTCTTTTCGAACGACTTCTTACAGTACACGTATTAGCTCGGTAAATCGTACGCATATTCGAGTTTCCTTACAACAAATATGTTTTTTTCTTGTCCAATAAAACTCCAATGTTTGAGAAAACGAATGGCAGTACTACAAAAAATAAAACGAGAACATTTTCTGTAAATACATATAAATAAAAAAGAAAAAGAATTATATCGCTATACTTTATCGAATAGTATGGTTTTTTTGTTTTCAGTGAGCACGATACCAGAGCCAGAATTCGTCGATCCAAAAATCGGCAACAAAACAGTCCCGGCTGGACGAAGCGTCAAATTGACGTGCAACGTCAAGGACCTGGGGCCTTACAAGGTGAGTTTTTTTACTTTTGTATACTTCGTCGCCTCAAAACTTCCTCCAACGAATTCTAAATCGCGGCGGGTTCGAGAGCGACTCTCGCCGATTAGCGGTGAAGTTTCCGAGTTGAGCAATCGAACAGAGGGAGAAACATTTCTCAAGTCTCCCTAAAATTAGCGGGAGACTTGAAACTCGCCGAGAGTGACCGAGAATAAGGAGAGAATCTCGGAAAAGATTTTCGAGGCATTCAGCACTTGCTGCGATTAAATCTCGTGTCAACGTCGCGCATTCATCAGAATCGCAACGGGATTTTGCCCGGTTTGGCTCGATCAAAGCCGAAGTAGTTAACGCGCGAGACGATCCGCGTAAAACTCGAGTTCCTCGAGGCTTTGGATCGGCGGCGAACCTCCTCGAGAATTTCTCCTCGAGAAAATCCTCTCCACGGGCTCGATTCGTCGCGAGTTATGAGTGCGGTATTTCTGAATGGCTCGTCACGACTATTCTCAATGACACGCGAAAACCTTTCAAATTTACCTCCCTCGTGTTTTACTCCTCTCGTTCTCATCGGTATTTTATATACCCATCATTTCTACATAAACAAATTTTTTAAAATCTTATTTTAAAAATGTTTCCCTAAAAAAATGGAGTCCTCAATTTTTATGAATTTCTTTTTCAAAGTCAGTTTCTTTTATTTTTTAAATATTCTTTGTTTCGAGGGTGGTTTTTTTTTTCTGAGGGAAACTTTCTCGCGTGTTATAACTTGAGACGTATTGCGCGAGACTTCAATTTTTTGTCCTTCTTCAACACTCGACACTTGTTCAATTGAACCCGATTCAAAGAACATCCTCATTAAAAAAAAAGAAGAGAATATAAAGCATGTGTTGATGAAGAATACGAGGATTCGAGCGCGCCGGGATTGTCGAACGGAGAAGCTGAAGTGAGTACCGACGAGCGCGATATAATTTGAAACCCCGAGAAAGACGATGAAGCTCGCGAAATCCGCGAGGGTCGCGGAACAAAAAAAATCGTTGAGGGTAGATAAAAAAGTACAGACTCAAGTATACAGCGAGAATAATGCGAGAAAAACCACGTACTTTTTATTCATTATAATAAAATGATCAAAATACAGAAACTGCAAAAGTTCTTTCGTTAATCCGTCGACTTTTTTTTTCATATGACATTTTTTTTTTCATTTGAGAAAAAAAAGTTAAGGTATATGAGTCGGTCCTGCACACCGAGGGAAAACTAAAAAAATAATTTTTTTTTTTCAAATTGTAGAAACTTGAAACTTTTTTTCCTAATTCGTAAGAGAAAACTATATGAAATGATGTACATATCTTTTGACATTGTCGTCCTCATTTTCAAATTTAATTTTTCATTAAAATTTTCACTAAAAAAATTTTTTTAAATACGTTTTTTTAATTTTATGAACTTCTGATTTAAATACAAGTAAATGACTATTAGATTTGTACTGAATTTTCAAGCAACGTATAGTTATACTATAATTTTAGTGTCACACATACAGAAAGCAAATTCTCACCATAAGGTTTTCAACCCTTTAGATACGGAATTCTATACAGAAATGATTCAGAATGATCTTGAATAAATTTGAGAATATCCGGGCTATTTCTATTTATGAACGACGAGTCGATGATTTTTAGGGGGAAAATTTTCGAGGAGGGAGGGTGCGGAAAAATGCGAAAAAAGAAGTATATATTGAGGATAAAAAATAGTGGAAAAAAATGAGGGGGGGGAAGCTCATCCGCAGTAGGAGCAGCAGAACGGTGGGAGAAAAGGAATGAACTGGTAGCCGTGTACTCGGAGTTCCGAAAGTCGGGAGATCAGAAACGAGCGAGAGAGAGCGAGACGGAAAGAGAGTCAAAATTCCGAAGAGCCCCTGTACGTACGACTGTGTACGGGAGAGCACTCGCGAGAGGAAGATTGAATTGGCATCGCCTGGATTCTGGCCAACCCTTGGGATTCTCCATCTTGACGTGAAAAGCAGTTTCCTCCTCGTTCGCTAGTCCTCGCCTCGAACCTCCTTTCCGAATTTCAAATTGACGACGATACCGACTCGAACATGACGACTCGCTCATTTTTATTCGAATCGTGTTACGTACGTATTTTTTTTTCTTTTTTTTTTCAAGTTCTCCATATCAGATAAAAATTAGGCTCGTCAAATAAAATACTCGTGAGCGTGCATCGATTATATATAGGAAAGTAAAAATGAATAGGGGAAAAAGAGAATGCGAGAAAAAAAATCAAAGACGACCAGGGATTTGGTCGAACGCGCTGGGCTGGGGGATTATTTTATATGGCGATATACCTGCTGCGGTGTTTGGGACAAACTACTTACTACCTCGTATCCTTCGTCCCTTAGTACCCTTCGGACGCGAAAAGGTCGAGATATAGCGCTGTTACGGCAAGAGCTTTCCTACGACGTTAAACACCCACTTTTCCTCTTTTCACTCGCAGGCTTCCCTCGTAAGAGATCAACGTTTATTACCCTATACGATCTGTTTTACCACTCGTCTTCGCAGCTCGGATTTTCCCCGGGCTTTCCGGAAAACACGCTCGGAGCTTTATGCGATTTTCACTCCGTAATTGAAACTAATCTCTTCCGGTTGATCGTTTTCTCTCTTTTTTTTCCGAAAATAAAAAAAGATAAAAAAAGAACATTAATGAATATTTCGGCGATAAATGGAGGAAGCAATTTTCTCGTTGAGTAAAATTTTTATGAATGCTCGAAAGGTTAAAGAAATATCGATGAATCGGAACTTTTTGAAGAGCGTCTGGAAGAGAACAGACGGAGCCGCAGCAGAGATTGCGCTTGTTCGCGATTTTTCATGATAAGGGAACGAAACCCAGCGATAAGGGACAAGGGGGACGAGGAAATGAAATAAAAGGGATAGTCAAGAGGAAAAAGGGAATGTCATATAAGATAAAGCGATAGCCAGAGGGCTTTTTTCCCAGCGTGTGTATGTGTACCCTTGGAAAATGTAAATGTAATGTCGTTCAGACGCGCGTGGCCAAGGGTCTCCTCGCCTTTTTCCTTTTTTATTTTTCGTTTTCTTTTTTTTTCTAAAATCCTCTCGCCACATCCGGATTTTTCCTTTGTTCACCTCGTAACTGGGTTCGTACGAGGAACTTTTAAGAGAAGATTTCTCGATTTACCGGTATTATTCCGATACCGGGCTCGAACCTCAGACTTGATCCTCCAACTTTTCTCTTTTTCTACTTTGTTTCGCCCTCTCTCTCTCTCTCTCATACACACTCTTTCTCTGCCCACATTTTTACACATATACACACGCGGATGTAAGCACAGGAAAAAGCTGTTCAATTGAAGATTGGCTTTCCCAGAGCGATGCAAAGATCTCAGATAAGACAATCTATCAAAGAATATTTCCTTTTTCCTGCGTGCATTCAGATTTAACATTTTACGTGTATACCAGTGACGAAAATAATACTGAATATATGTTTAAATATTAGATTAAGGAAATATATAAGAATGGTGAATATATATAATGCGGCAAATTATTTTAAAAATAATTTTGATTAAAAATAGAGTCAAACATATCTAGCGAATAGAAAAATTTCATAATTTTATATAAAATTTGAGTTCCCGCAGTGCTTCTTTCGAAAAATAATTCAGACAAATAATCATGGAAAGAAATTTATACAAAATATGATTCGGAAATTTCAAGGTTTAAATTTCAAATTACTGTATATAAAATAATATTCAAAAATATTCAAACTGTATTGCCATACACGTGAGTTTGAAAAATACAGTAATTTTTCGTATAAAATTAGCACAATGTACTCGAATGCCCGATGTCTAAATTATTTTTTATATAAATTTACGTGGATGCTTTTCTAAAGCAACTTTCGTGCAAAAAAAAAGTGCACCTTTGTTCTATCGAGTTATCAAAATTGTAAAAAGTTGGGAAAAAAGTGTAAGGTTGAGCGTGCCCGGAGGACGTTCTCTAATCAAAGAATCCTCAGCGAGTCAGGTAAAAGGGAACTTACGTGATGGTACTACGAGGACGTAACAAATACGTTTTCACGTCAGGTAGAATTGTAGTTTCTGTTGTGGTCTCGTCATCGTTTTTACCCCGGCTCTCTCGTTCCCCAGATTCATTTACTTCCCTCATCGTCCTCCTCGTCTCGTTCCTCGTACTCGTTGACTTCGAGGTGGGACGGTTCGTTATCCCCGATTTGCTTCCACGATCCAGACAGGAATGGCTAATGAAACTTTGAGCTCACGAGCTTGTTCTATTAAGACGTTCCCTGATGTCCTTTGTCGTCAACCGCAACTTATTCTCACGAATGCCGATATCTTTAAGCTTCGTTATTATTATTATCACTACTTTATTCGTCTCGTAAAATTTTCGGTATATTTTTCCCATAAGAAAATGTTGATATAACTGCAGATATAAATTTTTAACAATTTTTTCAATACGTGTAAATATTCCATGATAAAACTTTTCATGTTAATTAGCGAATAAAAAATTGATAATCAAAACTTATCAATATTTGATGTAATTTTCAAAATATTAGAAATCATTTAAAAAAAAAGAAAATTTATAAGAAAATGTCTGGATGGTAAATAGAATTATTGTAAATAAAATTCTAGGAATATAATTGCAATATCAGAAGCTTTTATCGCGAGAGTAATGAGCGGCTTTTAATGACAAACTTCTCCATGATAAAGACTCGATGAGCTAATCTAAAATTTTGCAGGGAGGACGTCGATTATAATTGCTAAGTAATTTAAAAAAAAATAAATAAATTCGTCAGATTGTGTTGCAACGATAGGAATGACTCTCTGGTGATGCGATAGAGGCGCATTAATGAGGACGTTTGCTTCGGATTTGCCGAGGCCGTCATTGTCGTTGTTTAACGTCGTTTGAACGAAGTCTGCGGAAGGTTATTGGCTGCTGTCTCCCTTAGCAGCTTGTAGTGCGGCTTGTAGATGTTGATACAGTTATAGAGAGAGGGAGAGGGATTTTACGGCGGTATAAGGAGCGAGGGAGACGAGGGTCCGCGGAGTTTACGCCGGAGTCCCGACAGCAAAACCGCAAACACGCGGCCAAACTCCAAACCAAAGCCAACAGTGCGCTTCTCGGTTGGGGAGAAACGGGACGTGGAACGGGTAAAACCGGGAGAACGGGGTAAGAACGCGGCGAGAAGTCGCCCTTCGAAGAACTCCGAACGAGACGAGTCTCCGTCTCGATCGATCCGCGATGGGACACCTCGAACGTTCAACAAGCAGTCAAAAGGAGCCAGCGAGATGACGATAAGGGCTCGAGTGTGCATGGCCCCCCGATTGCCTGCCGCTTTACCACGAGGAAAACGTTAACTTCGCGACCGGCCAACTCGCCTCAAAGATTCGGAAATTCCTGTTGCTCTTATCCCCGCTAGGGAATCGAAACTTTGAGCTTTTGCCGGCTCTCCTTTCCTTTTCTTGTCTTCGCTTCTTTTCATTCGGCCTCCACGCTTCAGCTCGTTACTTTCTTTTTCCTCGAGGAAACTTCCACCAGGAGGAGGCCAAAAAAGAGTTAACCGCCGGAAACGAAAGTTGACTCGGAACGTCGTTATTACCAACGCTTTTCAGAACGTCTTATTAATTTCATTACGAACAGCCAATGTATTCGCTGCTCGACTGAATTTAATCGCCATCTCCATTTTACTCCGTCCTTATACTCGCGTTTGCTCTTTACTCGCGTACGGTAGAAAATATTGCTTCAACGGATGAAAAGCTCTGGGGAAAAATAAGACGTAAAAGGATTGCTGTAAAAATACAATAAAGAAATATAGAGATAATCAGGATAATAAGGATTATCCTCTGGCGACAAAAAAAGAATTACATAATGGATAAAGTTGGGAATCAAATACACGTTGAGCACAAAGAGGTTGAAGAAGTTGAAACAAATTTTTACAAGCACTTCGCTTGGTAAACATTATTTTATCATTTTAATTGTCGATGAGGGATGAAGGAGGAGGAGGAGGACTTCGACGATGGATGCAAGAGTGTCAGGGGACGAAAGCCTCGATCCAGGGGTAAGAATGTTCAACCAAGAA
Source organism: Cremastinae sp. A BG-2022a (assembly GCA_030522545.1). Lineage (NCBI taxonomy): Eukaryota > Metazoa > Arthropoda > Insecta > Hymenoptera > Ichneumonidae > Cremastinae sp. A BG-2022a. Next base: position 13,521 of record JAPYYW010002008.1, on the reverse strand, counting down.
TAATAATGTCTTTCTCCTGTAATTTCTGATGGTGGTTTAGATTCGAGACTCCATAACGCGGAGAAGCTTTGAGATTAACTCTTCGACTTCCCCTCCAGTCGTTGACCCTCCTCTTTTCTAACTTCGTACTCTTTTTCTTCTCGCTTCCTTCTCTCGCCTTTTTTCCCTCGCTGTTTTCTTCCCTCGACTTATATAAGATTACGCTTGTTACGGGATGAGGACGCGAACGACGCTTTTTTCCTGACTTTCATTCGTTTCCCTCGCTCTTGGCTTCGTTATAAAGACTCCAGACACTGAGTACTCAAAATTTGATGCTTATATTTAATTTTTTTTAAACTATATTTATACTTAAACAATTTTTTACCATCTCTTATTCTTACTTTCCCGAAAAGTTAAATCATATATCTTTCACGTCCTCGCAGATTAGCAATATTGGTTTTTCTGTGATAAAAAATTCACAAATGGATTTTATGTCTCTCGTTTTATTATAAAAACGCTTTATTATTTAAAGTGATCCTTGTATATTCAAATATGTATCACGTTATTCTAAAATGTAAAAACGGTGGCTTATGCATCAAAAATCTCATTAATAACTTGCAATATTTCATTTAAAAAAAAAGGTAAAAAAATCCTATCGAGAGAGAAAAATGAGAGTTTTTTTCGCACTTCGAATCCTTCGTCCGTCGTGCCTTTAAGATTTTTAAATCTCGTAAGCTTGACAAAGATATCCATCAGCCTTGAACGCGAATTTTTTAATAAAACCTGCGTCTGGAGAGCTTAATATTTCACTTCAGTCGTCATTATCCACGGCTCGATGGATTCTACCGAGGAGGTAGCGCGAATTTCGCGAAATTTCGCGATGTATTACACACCCCGCCGTAACTCCATTTTCTCTCAGAACACGTGCAGAAATATTTCCATATCGCAGAGTCCCGATTGTCATTTTTTTATTTTTAAATTTTCCTTCGCGATATGTCAAAAGAAAATGGAGTATTTTTTTTAGTATCTTGGAACAGCAAGCAATAAATTAGAACGAGTTAAACGTCGATCGCAGAGATTTTGCGGTCTCGATATGATCTCGTAACGAAAATAACAATCCGTCGTCGCTCTTAATCTTTCGCTCTCTTTCGGCGTGTGGCAATCGAGTTTCGTGTATCTACTAATTTAAACGATAGAAGAGGAAAGTGGTCGAGCGAGGATGGATTCCCGATATATCGTCTGTTTGGCTTGACCATTTGATCGTTCGATTCTCTCCATGAAATTCTCTCTTTCTTCGTTCTTCACTGTGTTGTCGGATTGGCAGTAACTCGGGAAAGGTTCGGGAGGGACAGAAATCGTCGAGCTCTCGTCGGAGTAATAAATTGCATCACCGCTTCGCTCGACGTTACTCGGCTAGATTGGCTGTGCGAGTCGTCAGATTTATGTTCACGTCATTGACCATTCAGTATAGCAAATCGAGTGCACCGGAGAAAGAGCGAGAGCTCACTAAAATGATTTGTTACCTTCGTTTGTCGGTCCAACATATCTCAATGATGTCATACCCGACTTGGCGAAATCGATGCTAACCTTTTACATCCGATATACCCTCCACCTCTCGATCTCGTCGACTTTCTGTCCCGACTTTCAATCCCCGTTACCTTAATTTTATCCTACAATAATAAAATAATCATTTTAATTATATATTCAAATGTAACATATATCCTAAATACCTATTTCTATATTAAAAATTTTTTATCTAGTTTATATAACATACATTATATTTTTTAATTTTTGAAAACAATTATTATCTATGTCACGTCTTTTTTCAAAACGTATTTCGAAACGTCGATATTACGACGATAAAATTTATACTAAATTTTTATTATTTTCTTCGAAAAGTATTCAAAAATTATTCAGAATCTGACGAGTAAGAACGTGGCAAGACTATTTTTTAGCGCAGCTATAAAAGAGAGTGGAAAATTCGGGAGAAGCATTATAAACTATATACAGTTCACTACCCCAATAAGAACGCAAAAGCCCCCAAGGGGAAGATTTTTATGGCCCCCCACTCCGAGCTCGGAACTCGAGTCAGAGTGGGGGAAGCGCTCGAGCGAAAAAGCGGGCAAGCGTTCTTATTGAATCGTTCTTATTGGGGTAGTGAACTGTACTATTAAAAACTTTTCAGTCTCCGAGCTGAATTTTCGTGAGATTAACGAACGATCGATATATGTTTTTAGTATCGCTTCGAAATCCGGGCGTATTGGAACTCTCTTTGGCACTTTGGCACGCTGTCCTCCTGGATATTCGTCGATTACGGTTCATCTCCCTCGCGCTCCTCCCTCCCGTCTGTTTGCTTTTTTCTCAAAAGCCTCGTTGATAATTGACGATCGTTCTCACACTCTGTTTTTTTATCGCAAATATAACGAAGGAAAAAACGCGTTTTCTTTTTTTTTTGACAAAGAAAAGGCGAGTAAAAGATCAACGATAAATGTTGGTACATTTTATTTTTACAAATATTCAGAGTATCGAAATTTTATCACGTAGGGGAATAAAAATAGTTCGTCGAAAGATCTTGCGTATGAAATCTCTTTTTTTAATTCTTGATGAGTGCGAGAATAAACTTACAAGGGAGAAAAAAATCGAGCGTGTAGGAATGAAAATTCAACAATAACGAGATTGTTTGTTTCACGGAAGGAACAAACGAATGAAGTCGGGGAGTAAAAAAAAGTGAGACTGGAACAAAGGTAAAAAATCGCGGTGAATGTTCGAGTGAATTCTCAGGTACAAAATGCACTCTCGTTTCTGCCTCCGGAGGAAAGTTCATTTTTCACTCTTCCCTTGGGCGTTATTACGCGGTACTATTTTCCCTTCCTGTTTATAGTTAAGCGCCCTCCCGAGCCTTCTTTTCACCCGCAAAGCTTCTTCCACCACAGGTGGCATTGAAGATCCGCCCTTTTCGCATCGAAAAACGTCAAAGTACGAAATCAACGAAGAGAAAAGAAAAGCAGACGAGAAAATAAGTTCTCTGCTGTTTTAAAATATTTTTTATTTATTAAAATTTATTTTTAATATTTCTCTATTCATCCGTGCTCTCATTAAAATCTGGCCTTTTGTATTTTATTTTTTTTATTTTTTTTTTTCATTTGCAATATTTTTTTATTCATCTATATTCCCGTTCAAATCTGGCATTGATGAACCTATTGTTCCGTTTTGACAACAAACCATCAAAAATAAGCTTATTTTAATGATTTTCGTGGAGTTTTATCCATTGGGATATGATTTTCATCATTCTGGTGTATGATTGAAAAAAATTTTTAATTGGAAATATATATCGATAGATTACGGCGACGAGGAGAGAGATAAAAAAATGTTTGGTAATTGGTGGATAATCGATGATCCGTGTGATCGAAGCGATTTTCAATTGCGCCAGAAAATTCGCAAAGCTTCCTACCAACGTTTTTCTCTTTGTGCTTAATTCTTTTTGTTTCACTCGGCTGTACTTTTTTTTAATCCATTTGCAATCGATACACAGAGCAAAACGGTTTTTTTCTCCACCCTCGGACAATCTGCGTGGTCCGTACGTTAAACTCTGTCGTCGGCTCCGAAAACGGTATAACTGTACATATTTGTCCGTATAATATGGATGACGGCTATTGGGAGCTTTTCGATTTTGCGAGGATAAACGTTCCTGGCCGGGCGAGACCTCGTCCCTTTTTTCCAACGAATCGCCCCGAACTGTGGAAAGCTTCGTTACGCTTTTTTCTCTCCCCGCTCTGCTCTTTTATTTTTATATATATTTTTTCTTCTTTTTCATTTTTTTAAATCCCTCTTTCCTTTCCCCTACGACCGAATCATCGCTTTCGCTGTTTTATCGGATTTTTGTGCTTTTTTATTTTCTCGTTGGCGAGCTTTCCGAGTTTTCGCAGTATCGTCGTCGTGTTCGTGAGGTGGAAAGCTGCCCTCTCTTTCTCTCTCTCTCTCTCTCTCTCCCCTCCAAACTTCCATGCTCTTCCCTCGAACGCTTTAACGCTTTGATTAATCGAAACGCATCAGAGACACTTTTCGCCACTTTACTGCTACCAAATCCTAGCCATGTTCCTCTTACGTTATACGCGAACCTTTTTCTCTTTTTTTTTTCACTTTTATATCTCTACGACGAATTTATATCCGGTGAGGATGCCAATTCGAGAGCGAGAGGTCAAATCTGCGACAGATTATTCATCAGCAGAAAAGAAGCATCAGGGAGTAAAATAAAATATACTTTTTCTTTGGAAAATTTATTTTCAGCGTGAGTTTCGTATAGAGAGAATATCTTTTTTCAAGGCCCCAAGGCTCTAAACTTCGTCGTGGATTAGCATAGATTTTCGAGATTCGATTCATCTCTCGTCTCGTTCCCGGGAGAAATAGGAATTGAAAGCCGTGAGGATATAGGGGACGGAGGGTCAGACACATAGACTCGCATACACGGTAGAATGCACGAATGTGTTCGAATACTGGAATACGGGGCTCATTAAACCGGGAATGCTGATTGCATTAACCCTGAGCGAACCACCCCATTTCGCTCGCTAAACAGCCGGGCGGTTCTGTCTGCGGTCGCTTTCCTCTCTTTCCCTCTCTCTCTCTCTCTCTCTCTCTCTCTCTCTCTCTCTCTCTCTTTCTACCATATATACCAATATCAAAATTCGTATATTCGCATTTTGCACAAGCAACAGAGTGATCGTTACTCACAATTATTTTTTGACTTATGGTACATATCTCAATAGTGAAACATCTGAGAATTTTTTCCCCCGTTATTTGTATTTTAAAAAACTTAATATTTTTAAAAGCTTTAAATTCGCCGCGCTTTTTCCTTTTTGACATGTTTGAATTGATATTTTGCGATTCTTCTATGGGCGCGTATTTCATGTAACCTCGTATAATACGCTTTATTCCGATGAATTGATTATGAGCTTCAGGTATTTTTTAAAATAGAATATTTGATAGCAAAATTTACTGTAGATAACAAAAATGTTACTCATACGGGGCGAAATTCAAGAATTCATATTGAAAAATTGAGAAATCTCATCTAAAAGTTAGTTTTTTGGCTCATTCAATATGAATTCTAGAATTTCGCCCCGAATAATTGTCATTTTCGCTATCTACGGTATACCTTAAAAAATTCGCAAAAATTTTTGGATTTTTTTTCTCGATTTTAAGAGCCTATTCGATCGGAAATTTCCTGTAGATAACGAAAATGTCACTTATTTGGGGCGAAATCCAAGAATTGATATTGAAAAATTGAAAAAACTGATCGAAAAGTCAGTTTTTTTGATTTTTCAATATAATTGATTGGATTTGGCCCCGAATAACTATCATTTTCGTTTTCTACAGGAAATTTCCGATCGAAGAGGCTCTTAAAATCGAAGAAAAAAAATTTCAAGAAATTTGGTGAGTCACACTGGGTCTCGTGGACCCATGAAAATTAGCGATATCTTTTCTTTCTCTTGACCAAATCAATTTTATTAAGAGTGATTTTTAAAGATTTTTGACAAATGAAGCAAATAGCGTAGAAATTATGTCAATATATACGAGTGGTGCGGACTCGACATCCTTAAAAAGTTGTTGAAATAATTTAATTTGTTATATATCTTCCTATATACTTGTCAAGGAATTCTCAGAGCTCAAACAAAAATTGCGACTGCAGTGAACAACAGTTTTCTTTTTGCTCTACGTCGATCTTCTTTAAAGGAGAGAGTTTCCTTTCTTTCTTTATTTTTGGACGGAAACTCATTCGGAGCTTCTGTTCGAGCGAAGTCAATCACAATTCTTGATTGTTGCACCGGACGTTCTGTTTATACAGAGAACGGCGGAGCCGTGAAAAAGAGGAGAAACGAGGAGATTTCGGAGGTTGAAGAACGCTGCCCACCGGTCTCGCAGTTTGCTCAAGAGTCGAGTGTATGTTTTGCACGAGATTCGAGGTGAGCACAAGGGGAATCGGTCCGACCGGGTAAAAAGATCGATATAGAATCGGGGACGCGTTTATCCCGTGATAGTTTTCGAGGGACGCGAAAGAAATGAAAACCGGGCGTAAGAGAAAGAAGGAATTATATATTTATAGGATAAAAGCGAGCGAAGATCAGAAAGCAAGAAGAGAGGAAGGGAGAAAGAAAGGCAGAAAGGATGAAAGAGCTCGATTTGGCACATGGATTGCCGAATCCACTTTTACTGTACATAGACAATCCTGCACTCAACGAGTAATTGAAATCCGCTAGTAAAATAACGAAAAGCTCGATAAATTACTGAAGACTCATTGTTTCATTGGGTATCTGTGTATAGAAAAATCCAACATTTGTACGCATATAACGCGAAACAGAGGTATTTCGTTCATTTTTTTTCTCATCTATTCATCACAATATAGCAAGGGTCAACCGAGACTCGTATCAGATCACGCTAGTGAAACGGACAATAAAAGAGAAATACAAATAAACCGTACAGAGTCGCAAATTTTTTTTTATTACACAGAGTGGATAGAGTAAAAATTCGCACAGTCTCTGTTTCTAGTGATTACGATCGCTCTCCAATGTTAGGGATGATTAAAATAAAAACGTGAGAGAATTTAACAACAAATTCGTAAATAATTTTTATCGGAAATAATCAACATTTTAATAAAATTGCAAAAAAAAATTTTTAGTTATTCAGAAAGGTTAAAGGTAAAGAATAAATCAAATTTCAAATACAAATGAAATCGTTCCCAAGAGAATTTGTGCGTTGATAGGCGGATATTCAGATTGGGACTAGACAATTTGTATCGTTCTGATTAATGCAACACGTTTCTGGTTGCGTTTCGAGCGTGCTCGTGCTTTCCGGCTTTTTGGCATCGAGCTTCATAAATTCGCGCCCGGCCAGCACATATTTGTTGCTTTTAAAATACCCCCATCGATACTTCTACGTATTCCGTGGTTTCCAAAAAAACGATTATTTCGGTAACCCACTCATGTAACTGAATAACAATAATTCGAGCTTTTCACAAATTTATTATTTATTGTGTTTTCATTGTATTTTATTGTATCGTTGAAATGAAAATTTTTCATATTTTTCGCATATACACTGTCTTTTAAAATTTCTTTTGTTTAATTAATATATTTTTATTTTATTTATTTAATGTATGAATAAATTAAATATTAAAGATCAAATAAAACTATCATTTAATCATTTTTAAGCTCGCAATATTTATTTGAAAAGTACTTTTTTAAAAATCATTAGAGAATAAAATGTTCAAGCTATTCAAACTTTCAAACTATTAAATAATTTACTGAATAATTAAACATGAAGATTCAAATAAAACTTTCATTTAATAATTTAAAATACACAATATCTATTTGACGATAACATTTTTTTTTAATTATTCGATAACAAAATTCTCAAGATATTGAAACTTTCAAACTATGAACTCTAATTATTCGAAAACTAATAATACGCGCACGGGAATAAATTCTGATCCGCGAGGATGCCGGGGGCCAAACAACATGAAAGAAAAAAAGATACAAAATGCGTGAAAAACGAAATAGCAGTCGTGTCACACTTGGCCGCGTCAAGGCGCTGTTGACGCTGGAGCGAGAGCGTCGCGTGCCAGAAATTCCTTCGCGGCGGTGCGCCGGCAAGTACATAACGCGTTACGGGGTGGTACTTTCGTCGGGGACGAGTGGTATAGGCATGTGGAATAGAGAGAAGAGTTCGAGAGCGGGGAAAAGCGTCCGGGGATACCGCACGTTGGCTTTTCACGAGGTAAACTCGAATTTTCCCCACCGCACGCACCACATACACACTCGCTTTTGTCACGCGAGACATTCGCTTCGCGCGCACGCACACCCTCGAAACAGTGCCTTCGCTTGTTTAGGAATGATGTTCGAAACCCATATCGATGTGTAGAAAGAGAAAGAGAAAGGAAGAGAGAGAGAGAGGAGGGAAAGGCAAGAGGGGAGAATCGCGCTCGCCAGAATTCGAGAGAAGTACGAAAAGCATTCGAGGACTTTCGGAAAGTGTTGCATCGACGGAAGGCCGTGTTGTTACACGTTACACAACCTCTCTCTCTCCTCTCGAAATCGAGTTTCGGTGACCACGACGATTGGAGCTTTCAGGACACTCGCGCATTTTCTTGCGGTTGTGTGTGCAAGGGGTGCGGAAAGGACTCGCGAACGAACAACACGGTGAAGCCTTCGCGAAAATGCTTTCGGATTCTGTTCTATTCAAGCTCTCTCCGCTCTTTCTCTTTCTCTCGGCCATACATTTTCCTATGTACGACTCACCGGGGTGTCGATTCACTGTGCCAATGACGAGGAAGAGCCCGAGAGACGCAAGCTTTTGTCATCCCTCTTTTCTCCTCTTTCGCCCATCTCTCGCTCTCTCGCTCTCTCTCTCTTTCTCTTTCCTTTCTCCTCGTACGTCGTTATGTACACAAGTGTATATCTCCCCAAAGCCTGATCCTACGTATAAGCTCCGGGATATTCCGTGTACAAGTTCGCGTTGTTGGGATATTGGTAAAGTTGTACGCGACATGCCGGCAGGCCAAAAGCTAGCCGAGACCGCAGGAGCCATCATACCGTGTCACCGACTCACACCCTCCGGATTTACCCGGACTTTTACCCCTTCGAGGCTTCTCGCCCTCTCAACCAAATTCGAAGAAAAAAATTTCTATTGATTCATTATTCCAGCATTATATCAGACTCATCCGAAAGTTTTCTCTTCTCGAGGATATTGCATTTTTTTTTTGAGAATCAAAATATTAATTCTTTTCGTCATAACTTTTTTTTTACATTGGTATCAAGAGCCGAGAGCAGCTGCGACTCTTATGTCATCTCCAAAGCAAGTAATTTTCACAAACTTTGACATTTGCAAATTTTCAATAATTTTTTATTAAATTGATTTTAGGGTTGGAAAAAATTCTATAAAGACCGCAGTAATTTCAATTTTCTTTATATTTATGATAAAATATAAATCAAATACTCCCGATGTTTGCATCGTTAAGTTTCGATTTTATCAAAAAAATTTTTTGTTCATTTTTGTTTTTTTTTTCACAACCGGAACTGCACAAAGTTAGCTATTGTCAACAAATTTTGTTGCAAATTTCAAAATTCATTGTTAAAAATTAAATAAAATGGCCTCAAAAACAGTACTCGAGTACTGGAAAAAACATGGCTAGTATATTTACAGATTGCGTAATTATTGAGGAAAAATTGATTAAAAATTCGCAAGCAATTTGCTGAATTTTAAAAAAACTTATTACCATAATTTATCAATTTTTCCTCAATAATTACGAAATCTGTAAATGTACTTGCCATGTTTTTTACAGTCCTCGATTACTCTGTTTTTGAGACTATTTTTAATGTCCTAATAATTTTGAAACATGATAGAAGCGTTGGGTGCTCGGATGGAGGGCGACACGAAAAAAGAGCAAAAATGGAGACGGGAGTAAGGTAAAGGGAAAAAGGAAATAAGGTTGGACAGACGTTGGAATTTCCAGTAGATCACTGTCGCCCGTCGGGAAGCCAATATAAATACCTAGACGCCTTGGTCGTCGCGCCGATCCGCCGCGTGTTTCGTAATGCCAGAAGGTACGCGTTTTTCCCTTCGAGCAGTTTTCTCCTGTTAAACTTGCTTCCACTTTCGAGGCATACTCGCGTTTTGTTTTCCTATCGTACGAGGATTCTCACATTTTTCGTAAGCTACCTTTTTCCCCCTCCCTCTCTCTTTCTCTGTCCCTCGGCCGCCATTCTTCTTCAGCTTCATTGCTTTCCCTCTCTCTCTCTCTCTCTCTTCCTTCTCGTCTTCCTTCCGACGCTTTTTTTCCCTCTTGCACGCGTTTTTCACGGTGTCTTCCAGCTGCTAAGCATTCATCCCACGTACCCGTAATTCTCGTCTTTTCTCTTATCTCTCCTCCCTACACTTTCCGCCATTCAACTCCCGCGAGTAATCTGTATTTACTGCGAATGCTACAAAAGGCTTTAAATCAAAATGACTCTGTCACGCGGACGGGCTTTACGGCGAGCGTTTTCAGCACCCCCCGATAGGCCCTGAAACATATTACGCGAGAAATCAAAGCTTCGCGGTGATAACTTTCACCAAGGGCGAAAATAAAAAGCGCGGAATCTGCTTTTCTCGAGAGCACTACTTATTGCGTTACCGCGAGAACCACTTCCGTACGTAAAAATCGCACGCACCGGGGGCGACTCGAAATTATTCCACGTGCTAGCCTCTCGGGCACTTTCTCCGGACGGGACAGTTTTTCCCGATGTGTGTACTCATCCCGAGTCGTTTGTCACCTGTCAAGGAGAAAGCTCCGACGACCACTGTCCTGCAGGGAAAAATCCCCCAAAGCGATCCACAGCGACGTTTCCAATTTCGCATTGTTGAGAAATCGAGGTGTCACGAGTATAATAACGAACACTTTTTTTTTTGATAGGTATAAAAGTATATACGTCCCGCGAGATTTTCCAAAGGCGAGCATACCCGGATTTTCCTCATTTTCCGATTTTCATTGCGAACTTTTCGATCCCCCTGTGTAAGCTTGAATAATTATATTCTGCGAGCGGAGATACGCGATATTACGCGATTATCACGTTGACGATCGGAAGGGACGAGCTCCAGGCTCGTCTGAGGATTGCCCGTTTTATTGGCGATCCCGTATGCGCTGTGGGTAGCCGGGCTCGTTTAATGAGCCAGTCCCCTACCCTTGTCCACCCACGTCGCTCCTCAGAACTCGCCCTTCGCCCTCAAACTCTCTCCTCCTTCACAATTACGCCGCGCGTGTCTTGACTCGAGAAACATATACAACTCAGTTTCTCTCTTTCTCTTTCTATATATATATACATATATGTATATACGTATGTAGTTCCATGACCCCATCCGCACCAACCGTGTCCCTTCACGTCCTCGAACCTTCTTCTTCTTCTCGACCGTCGTAACCCTGTAACCTTTCTCTCTCTCTCTTTCTCTTTCTCTTTCTCTCTCTCTCTCCAGTGCTGCAGTATCATTTTCTTTCCATCTTTATCTTCCCGGAATGCTTCTATACCGCGACAGATGTCGCTTGAATTAAAGTTAACTGCGAAACAGCGGAGACTCTCTGTTGACACGCGTCGAAGGAAAAAACCTTCTGATTGTCTTCAAATTTAACTCTTGTTTCTATAATTCGCCCGGGAATGTGAGGATTATATTTGAGGGCGGAAAATTGAAAAAAAAGGGATGAAGGAAAGATATTGTGAAATGGGGCAAATGGAATTTTTAGATGTTATTACAGGGGTGTCTTGAAATTGTCGCGAGCACTTAGCGAATAGTTTTTTAATTGGATTCCTCAGCGCCGTTTTGGTAAATGACCGGTTGAGGGGGGAAAAAGGAATGAGGGGGAGGAAGGTAGAGAAGAAAAAAGTGTACATGAAAGACATCCGGGAACGATAAAAATAAGAGTCGACAACCGGTGTCGAGAAGAGTGTGAAGCGAGAAACGAGAAACGTCGACGATGAAGAAAACATGTTGTACCCGTCTGAAAGCAGGCTTTTCAACTCTCTCTCTCTCGCCAGCTTTCCTTGAACAATACCATTAATTTTTTGCCCGCGGATTCTGGAGAAACCGCTGGACGAAAAGTTTGGCGAAAAAGTTTTCGTCATCGCGTCCTGCTAATATCAACGTTATCACTTTTTTTCGCCACACACATATTCTATATTAAAAAAGACATGAGGTGGTCTCTAATCGATTCATCGGAATAGAACAGCAAAATATTGATCAAAAAATGTCAAAAAGGAAAATTGTTTTTAAAATTGAAAATAAAATTTCAATTAAAAGTTTAACTTGGCTAATCGCTCTAATCAAAAAATAAATTCAACGTGCTGCTTTGGAAATAATAACCTTGATGTTTCAATCATTTATTTCAACGTGCAAAAATTTTCAGGAATTATCCATTGTAAAGTCGATTTCGTCGAGGACACGAAAAGATATTGCTATTTGAAATTTTGAGATTCTCGAAAAATCAGGCTGGAGAACCTTGAACATGCCAAATTTCCTCAGCTCACTTTTATTACAACTTAACTTATTCGTGTAATAATGTGAGAACAACTTTGCAGCTCAATTTTCTACTATATACTTATATCAAATATACCCGAATAGTTTGATGATCGTAAACATAAAAATAAAGGGAAAGTTCGTCAAGCATAATAAGGAAAAAAAACTGTTTATTATTCGAGATTACCTCGATGATTCGACGAGGTCGAGTCAAAAATCAAACAGGCTCTTAATTGTTCGGTTTTTCCATTCAATTTGGAATCAGTAGGCCGGTATAAGGCGTCGGGATAAGACGTGTCGTGGTTTGCAAGGTAGTTCATTACCGAAAAACATTTCGTGGCAATTTGACAAGAGTTTAATCGAGTGAGTGTCAGCTTCAAGTGAGTGTCTGTTGGATTTCATAGTGCACATTATGCGAAATTATATGTTAAAATATGCATCTCTAGAAGAACAGCAAAATAACAATTCAAAAATATAAAAAAGGAATAAGTGGTCGCGCTGTTGCTCGATATATACAAACCACAGAAAAAAGATAAAATAAACAATATTAAAGAGAAGAAATAGTTGAGCGACGATAAGAATTTTAAAAAATAGCAAATTTACGAAAATTATTCGAAACGCGATTACCAGATGGTGTGAATTTTGGCTCGTATGAAAATTATGCGAATAATAAGGAGTTCAATAAAAATGAAGGGATTTTGATGGAGAGCGGTTGCGAGAGAGTCGGACAGCTTTGTGGTCGGAGACGGGGCGCGTGGTGGTTTTTCAGGGGTGAACGGCATCGCGGAGAAGGCAGCGGTGGAAGGATTCAGACGGAATATTCGAGGGAGAAAAAGGAGGAGGGAGGATGGTAGACTGGACGGCGCTGGAGCTCGTCGCAGTAAACAAAGCTGTAACTCTCCTAGCGGCAAAGAATCAATGCTCTCTCTCTTTCTCTCTCTCTTTCTCCCCCTTTCTCCGACGGGATATTCTGGACTCGCGTCTCTCGCACACAGTCACACGCGTTTCCACACAGCCGCGAATTTCCCGGTGTAATCCTTTCGGCAGCGGAGCTTCTGTTTCTCGCTTTCCTTATTTTTGAAGGTTCCTCTATATTTATCAGCCCCGACGCAGGGGGGGGCCAAGGGACGAGGGAACAAACTCCGAATGCCGAAGGAACACCCTCGACGCATCCATCTTAGTTCGCCCGCGAGTCTCCTCGCTTGCATACTGATTCGTCTTGACGAGAATAAGGCAAAGCTTCCATCACTGTGTACACCGTTCTCGCGGATTCGACGATAGTTAGGCTCCGTTGGGACCTCCGAAGCTCTGGCTTACGCTCTCCCTCCTCTCCCAACCCACCGAAAACTTGCTCGATTTTTTTTTTCATAATGCACATTTCATCGAGAATAATAATCCCAGAATATCCTACTCTAGTCCTGGAATCGTTAATTTTTTATTTTATTTTAATTTAATTACATACCATAGAAAATTAACTAATATCTTTTTTCGAAATCTGGTACTCACTGCAAA
>JAPYYW010002007.1:0-23589 GCA_030522545.1 Cremastinae sp. A BG-2022a | reverse complement strand
TCGGAAATTTTCCGTAGATAACGAAAATGTTAATTATTTGGAGCGAAATTGAAGAATTCATATTGAATAAACCAAAAAACTGACTATTGGATCAGTTTTATCAATTTTTCAATATGAATTCTTGGATTGCGCCCCGTATAAGTATAATATTTTTTTATCTGCAAGAAATTTTGCCATCAAATATTCTGTTTTAAAAAATACATGAAACTCATAATCAATGTATACAGCGCATTAAACGAAATTGTATGAAGTATACGCTTAGAATAATTGTAAAATATCAATTCAAACATGCTGAAACGGAAAAAGCGGCCGCGTTGCTGCTCATGACATTAAAAAATAGCAAAGTCGACTAAGAAACGATTGCAATAATAAATTTTATCATCAAGTGACAACTGCACTAATTATATAACAATGACTATATTTATGAATTTTTATAGTAAAACAAATTATATTTAAAGCAGGTATTTAAATAATGTATTTATTTTAGTAACTGTCATTGTCACTTCTATAATTAAGATTTGCCATGTTCTTTTTCAGGGTGAAAAAAGATTTGAATTTTACTGTATAAAAATTCGTGATGAAATTTTGCACAGCTCTTTATGGTACTTCAAAGAAGCTTCCTTCAGTTTTTTTTTAAATCCTAAGATTATGATTTTTTTTTATTTTCATATATACGTAACAAGTAGAGATCACCTTGGATGACATTGGATTTTGAGTATGTTCTTCTTGAAACAATGTGCAATAACTTTTATTAATTGACTTAAGCTCTAAAACCACATGATATTTAGATAAATTGAGATAAAATCATTTTTGATTTGACCGTACCGATAGAACTGCCTTAAAGTGTAGTACAACCGAGACAGTCTATTCAAAAGTTTGTTCTTATGTCTTAACTAAATGTAAATGTTAAAGTGTTTGCAAAATTTAAAAGAACTCGATATTAATTTTAAAAAATTGCTACTTTTAACATGGGCTCTTATGGAAGATCCGAAAAAGCAATGACTTTCAATGTATTATATCTTGATTTCTAGATAGTGAAGCTATATAAAATTTGACACACGTTTTCACATAACATTAAAGAAAATCTGTGCAAATTTTTAAGAAAATCTATCTCAATGCGGCTTTGCGGTTGCACTACCTTAAGAACAAAATATAAAAAATGTATCAAATTCTCATATTTAAAAAAAAATATCGTTCAAACATCTTTAATTTTTTAAAGATTGTGACACTTTTGGACCGGCATTTGGAGCAATATGGGAACGTTTTGGTGAAGCAGCCGCGTATGCCGATCGACTGGCTGGCGGATCCTCGCCGTAGAAACAACACGTGGGAGCCGTGGCTGAACGCGGGCACAATTGAGGGATATTATGGGTACAATGCGGCAACGGCTATAAGCACGCTCGCGGTTTGCGTCCATATCGGGATGGTAATATTGATTGTCGGTATCCGAGCGTTTATCTGACTGAAAGACACATTCCCTTCCAAACGGAAGTCACCCGTTTTCTACAAAAACGCCGAGACCGAATTCTCCACGACCGAGGACGAAATATCCCCGAATTCGCACGTTTCCGATCCTGCCACGGCCGAAGCCGTACACGATCGATCTTAGGGTAGTTTTATAGAAAAAATACATTTTGTCAAGATTTCGTTGAATATTTGAACAAATTTTGTGTATTAAATGTGCAATAAATTCTTTTTATTTCACCATACAAAGGTCGAGATATTTATCGTTGAAAATCAACTTTTTTTTCACTCTATACAAGGAAAAGATTTTAGCTTGAATTACCCAATATATTTAGTTGATTATAATTTAGTCTTTATTTCAATCAATTATTTTGATGGAATAAATAAACGTCTATCGTTATCAATGAAATAAAATATCGATCGAAAAATTAAGATTTTCAATAATAAATATTTTGATTTCTAGACAGAACTTTGTGAAATTTAAAACATTTTGCACATTTTCAACGACTTCTTGAAAAAACGATTTTCGCTATTGAACTACCTTATCGCTCACAGCGAATTTTTATCTTTTAATCGACTCTTCAACGATTTCTTCTAATTTTTTTCTATTTTTTTAATTTTTCGTATTTTTTATTAATATTTTATGAATTATAGATTATTTTATCATTAATGCATTAGTCTTTGAATAAGATCGCACGAATCAGTCGTCGATTTTCATTTTGGAAGATTATTTCTCGCGTTCTATCGCCGTCCTCGTTTTTTTTCTATCCAACTTTTCGTGTCTACATTTTTCTCCTATTTTTCACTACTCAGAATCAACTCCGCGAAACAGAATATTTATTGCTGATATTTCGTTCCATTTTTCCCCCTGATAGTAAAAATGTTGTAAGAAATAGTAAAATTAATTGTGCCGATTTTGTACAAATTTTTACACGAATAAAAACTGTAACGACGTAAGTTGTAAATGAACAATAAATGCGAAGAGATTCGTCTATAAAAATATATAAAAATTTCGTTCCATCGTCAAACTTTGTCCAAACTAGTTTGTAAAAAATTATAACTTAAATTAGACAAATTATAACAAACGATAATAAATAATATAATAAATAAAAGAACATTCTAGAAGAAAAAAACATCGATACTGTCGCTTGAAAAGTATAAATTTTGCAGAGTAGAGAGAATAGAAAAAGCAAAAAAAAAAAAGAAATCGATTAAAACTTTATAATTTGCGAAAATGACAAAATTTTTTGTATTCTCCTTTCGCTGTTTTTTTTTACTCGTCAAATCTGTTGGCACATCACGCGCAACTGTTATTGTATAAGCATTATGCAGATCGGAGAGACGGAGTGGCGGGAATTTCCCGGATCGTTCAATCGCGAGGGGGTGCCAAAGAGATTTTGATATCGGTTTAATAACCGCGCATTCACGATTTACGCTCGTCAAATCTTTCCTTTATGGCGCATTTATTTTATCGCTTTTTCTTCAGAGCTCATTCAACCGTTCCCTCCGCATTCCACTCAAACTATTCTCATTATTAAAGAAAATTTTCGAATAATTCAATTTTTCATATTCGTTGAGAACGCTTCCGGTTATTTATTCAATTTTTATTTTCTACAATTCGAACAAATCAACAAAAATTTGTAATAATTGCATATCTCATTATTTATCGAAAACTTTTAATTTATTTACGAAATCATCAAATAAAATTTTATTTTGTATTTCTTTCAGTAACAAAAAAATGACAATCCGTCTTGTCTATGTTTTTGTATTATAAAAAATGATTGAAAATCTCTCGTAGATATTTTTAACTCTAAAAAAAGACTTTATTTTAAAAAAAATGAAATTTATGTCATTTTGGTGAAATGTTTTTTTTTCTTTTTTGAGTAAAAAAATAACAATCTGCGTCGTTCGTGTTTTTATAGTTGAATAACAGTCTCCGAGATAGGAGAATTTTAGTGTAACCATTAGAGAGAGATTGGCCGTTACGAGAGATGCATTTTCACCCTTGGGCTTTACAATCGTGCGTGAGATTCGTTAAACGATCGCTCTCCTTTCTCGAGGCCGGCGCACGCGATTTTACGAAACAGCGATATATAAACCCCGTGCTCGGGAAAAGAGAAAGAGAGACGAAAAAACGACGTATGTATTTTTTTTTTACTCCGAGTTACGCCGAACTGCGGCGATTGGCAACGCTTCGCGCTCAGTGACAATCGCTCTTTGGGGTGTCGACGATCTTTGTGCCTCTGCTCAACTATTTCTCACCACTCTTCTCTCTTTCTAATCCCGACTTGTCTTTCGTCTCCCTTTTTCACTGTCTCTCACTTTATTACTTACAGGATGACAAAAAATACAGAATAATGAAAAATAAATAAATAATTTTTAATATAATCATGATTTTTTCAATATTAATTCAATGTCGTGCACTATTAATTTTTAAGATTATTAATTATATATGTTTTATAGTGTGAAATATTTATAAAAATTCTTATATACGCACGTTATATTATTTTTATATTTTTTTTGTAATATTGCGATAATAAAATTGAAGCATTTTTTTCAATACATTGCAATTCTGATAATTTTTAAAATCAAAATTACTGTGTTGTATTTTTAAAAAACCCAAATATTTCTAAATTGTTATCACAGGGTAACCAAAAGTGATTTTTCGAATAAAATGTTCTTCATGTATTTTACAACAAAGTAATATTGTCAAATATTTATTTTAATATTACTAATTTGTTTATTGCTTCGAAAATCCAAAAAATTATTCATTGAAAAAATCGTCAATTGTATGTATTTTTTATAACGATGATACTTGTCAAAAACCAAAAAAAGGTAAAAATTTATTTCTCGACGGTCGCGGGGACGTTTTTTTTTAAAGGGCCTGTACAGCTTTGACTCTTCGAGAACATTTCGCTCGACTTTCGCACCCCATGCGGCGGGGAGGGGGCAACGATCGCAGAAACCAGGGACGAGATCGTTTTTCTCGGATGACAGCCGACGGGCATGCCTCATTTAACAATCTTCATACTTGCGGGCTCTCGTTTAATCTCGCCCCCGAATTCTCTCTCGACGTTGTCGCGTACAGGACACAATTTGCCTTTATCGGCAAATATCCGTATTTTTACCATTTGCCAAAACGGACTTTTGCTATATATTTTAAAAAATATTAAAACATGGACTCGTTTGTTTAAAAAATTGAAACAGATATTGATTTTTTTTCTATTCTATTATTTTCTAAAATTGGCATTTTAAAATATTGGTGTATTTTATACGATATTTGTAAGAATGAAGAGAAAAGAAAAAAAATTTTGAAAAAAAAGCTAAAAATGACATCTGCGTGTCAAAAATGACAGATGTCAGAGGCCGACGGGAGAGTCCGGAGCTCGACGAATTTTCATCCATTTTTATTCGAGAAAATGAGGGAAAGAAATGTATCGGAGCGGAGCACTCGTGCCGGAGTTTAGCGGAATAACAAATTATATGGGAGGGTTCGGCATAAACATAAGTCGGTTTTAATAGACGGCAAGAGCGCGAGCTAGCAGCAGCTGCTGCCGTTTCCACGTTGTTCTCTCTTTTCCTTCGTTTCGAGCGGATTTCGACAGACGCGAAAAAAATTGGCAAGAAAACAGCGCTTCGACGGAAAAAATACATAAATGAGTAAATTCATTTAAAAAAATGAATAACAAGAGAAAAAATATGAGTGTATCGATTTTATAGTATTCTTTACATATAATTTTGTGTTAAAAAAAATGTAGTGCTTCAAGATTTTGTATAATACTGCGTGCAATTTGTCAATAATTATTTCTCAGTGTCGAGCTTCCTATTCGTGAAATTTTCACACAACAGTTTGAAGGTATAATTTAATAATTTTCAAAAAATTGTCGTTTTTGAAATTGGATACATAATTATAATTGTAATATCAAAGACCATTTTACAACAAATAAAATGATGAAAAATAATGTGTCGAAATTTTGTGAAAATGAGAAAAAGTTCGATATGAAAGAAGGAGATTGAAAGAGAAAGGGTGATCGAGTGATGGACACCCAGAAAATGTGTCGGATAAGCTGGGAAATGAGAGGGAAGGCGAGGGTAGTGATAATTCTCGTTCGAGCAGGTACGGAATTAGGCGAGAAGAGAAAAGAGCGAGGGAGAGAGAGAGGATGAGCTGATGCAAGAAAAAAAAGTAGGCAGAGGGAAGAGGGCCCCGCGGGAGGAGGGAACAAAAGCGCGGAGGGCTAAAAAGTGGGCGGGAAGGCGAAGGAGGGATACTTGTTAGGTTCCAAGTTCAGAAGAAGTGAAAAGAGAGACGCGGAGAAGAACAAAACGAATAAAAGGACACGTAAAAAAATACAGTAAAAGACAGAGTAAAAGAAAAAAAAATGAAATAAAAAAAAATATAATGAAAAGAATCAGAGAGAAAAAATGAGAGAATCAAATTTAGTTTTATTTGCTTTTGCAATTATAAAAGCGTATATTCAATTGAAAATTTTTTGTACTTATCAAAAATGATCATTATTTAGGACATAATAAAAAAATTTGTAATAAAAAATTTTTTAAACTGATTAAAAAAATCCATTTTTTTCACTTCTTCAGCTTGAATTTTAAGGGGAAAACTTTAAATTATTTTATGTATACTGCTCTACTTGCAAATATTATAAACTTAATCTTAATACACAAATAATACAAAATTATTCAATCCAACTTAAAAGATATTCCGATATACTAACCTAAACTGTAAAAAACGCTATACACGAGAAAATGTAGAAGGGAAATATGGTTTTCCGAGTATGATCTTGACAACCGCCCGGATCGAATAAGTGACAGTAAACCTTGAGCTTGGAGTAAGAATAAAGAATGGGAAGAGAGACAAAGAGAGGTAAAGCGAGAAAAAGGTGCAGAGAGGAAGAGCAAGAAGAAAATAAAGTGTGTGACGAGAAAGAAAGAAGTAAGTATAAGGAGAAGAAAAGAGGGAGAGAGAGAGAGAGAGAGATGGAGCGAGAGAAAAGAAAATGGGGAGGAAGAAAGTGGGCAGGAAGGTACGAAGGAAAAGGGAAAAAAGGGAGGATAACTCCGGGCCGAAACTTAACGACGTAATGAACGTCTGACAGAGGATTATTTATCGGTGGCGGAAGAGAGAGAGAAAGAGAGAGAGCGGGCAGGGGAGCAGGTGAGCCGTGGCGGAGAGGAGAAAAAACGAAACGAGTGCGCGCGCGATCGGAAGAAGAACGGGGGCCCTGTGATCGCCGTACCGGCGAAGGAGCCCCGAAGAACGAACTGGATAAGTACCACCGGAGAATAAAGAAAAACATAAAAGAAATTCGTCCGCGCTTTTGGCATTGTGTTCACGATCTTACTAATTATCGAGGTATGAATGGAAGTTTCATGGCGCGGAATGACTCGGCCCGATCGGCTTTGTTGCTTTTGGCGCGTCTGCAACCTTACACATTCGCAAATACAATTATATACGCGTACGTACATTAATACGTGTATTTACGTTTACATATGTAGAAATATATAAATAAATGTACATATATGAATTTATATACGTGCATATGCGTGCAAATAGAAATGTAGTGAGAGAGAATCTAATAACGTGAAAAGGAAAAGACTATTATCGGCTGATTGCAATTTCATGAAATAACAACCATAATATATGCGATGAAATATTCATGCTTATTTGTAATAGGTGTATATACGATCGTATACAGAAATAAGTAATTCTTCGTTAGATTTTTGTAAAACGTTAAGAATTATTGATTTTTCAATTTTCAATTAACGATAAAATTGATTTTTGAAGCAGTGATAGACTATAGTGACTGTCATATATATACACTGAGACAAATCATGGTAATATAGATTTTACTATAAAGTGAGAAATATGCAGTTTTTATTTTAAAACTAAATATATATATTTATAGTAAAATTATAATAATATCTTAAACCTGGACTAATACACGTAAATGAAAAATTGAAAGAAACAGAATAGTATATGAAAAGAATGTAATAAAAAATAATAAAAGTATAGTAAATGGAAAAGTATGTACTTATAAGTATTTATATTCGAGAAAGCGATGCAAAAACCCAATTAAAAATTGAATGCATCGAATTCTCTCGCTTGTTAAACTGTTTACTCGCGAACGCGAAACTTTCAGACTCCAGAGGAAATGCGTCTTTAAACTCTATTTTATTTTATCAATGATAAATTGAACGGTTCACGATTACATCTTCGATTCTGTTTGGATTTTTCGAATAATTGGTCTGCGAAGCGGTGGGAGGGCGACACGTGTCGCTCGCTGATTGGCGCGCGGCCGGCGTGCGCGGAAGACACCCGGATCACGTGACTTCCGACCGTATTTTCGCAAAATTAGACTCGTTTCTCATTTCTCGTCAATAGTTACGTCAAATAAACTGTATTTTACCAATTATTTCTATCCATATGTAAAAATGGATGGTTACTAAATTTTTAAGGACTTTTTTCAACAAATTTTTTATATTTATAAACATTTTGAAAATTATAGATCAGAATAAAAATCTAAGATCAAAATTTTATTTTAGCGTTCTTTAATCATAGCAAAAGCAGCACGATTATAAAAAAATCTGCTTGAAAAAAAATATATTTAGAGCAAAAAGTTTCAAAGAATTTATAAAACATGTCAGATACGTGTTGATTAGAGTGCAAGTAGTAAGAACATCCTTGAATTAACAAATAAGACGTAACATGTAAATAAACCCAAAAGTCAATAAGTTATTACAAAATAAAAAAAATGTACGTTTCAACCAAAAAAGTTGACAGTAAAAAAAAAGAGAATTCGAATAAATGAAAGGAATGAAATTGAGCTGTCTCGGCTTTTGAATTTGAAAAAAAATGTCTGAATCGTGAGTTGGGGGTGAAACAAAAACATTTCGCGAAACATTATTCATTGGCTCACCGGGTGTTTTCTTGCGTGCAATTACTCGCAAAATGGCACGGGAGAGTATAAAAATGAGAAAGAGAGAGAGAGAAACGATTTTTTTCAAGTTAATTGTCTGGTCGGCTCCTCGTGTCAGTTAACCGCGAGCGATCTCGCGATGATTATCGGAGGAAAGATGAGGGCGAGCGAAAGAATAACGTCGAGGAGAAGGAGGGACGCGAGTAGGAAGGAAAAAGAAGGTGGAGTAGCCGAGAGAGAATTTTTGCTCCTCTTCCTCGGTTATTCGTGTTCGCAACGTGTAATGACCGTGCGGCTCCTTTGTACGAATGTACGCTTTTCCTTTCACCCGTACCTGTCAGCTCGATCGATGAACGTCTACCCCCATTTTACCTCACTTCTCAGCCAAATTTTCGGACACTCCAAAATCACGAATTTCGAAGAGTTTCGATTGAGATTCCAGCGTCCAAGTAATTATTAAAATATACTTTTACAATCTTAAATACAAATTTTAAAAAATTTTGCAGTCTTTTGCATTACGATGTACGTCATTCAATTTTTGATAATTGAATTTTGATGTTGACCGTTGCCACTCACAAGACACTTAAATTTATAAATTTAATTTTTTGTTATAAAATTGTTGTGAAATTTTAGTTGTGTAATTAAATAGAAAATTCAGTATGGAAATAAAATTTAAAAATGTTTTTTGCAGAATTTTGTGAAGTAATTTTTGTTAGACCTAAGTTTGTTTTTGAAAGAGACTGTATGGTAGCGACTCCCTTTAGAAGGGGTTGCTCGTGACTAAACAAAGCAACTGAGCCGTACTGATTTTTTGGTCATCGAAAAATAGTAAAAATTCATTTTTTTGAGTATTCCAATCATACTCTATTTATTATTGAGTAATAAATGGATTTTTAAACTGACAAAAAAATTTAGTATCCAGTACAATGTGAACTTGTTACGAATTTTCAAAAATATTCAAAACAATTTTGTTTTTTTTTGTTTCTTCCATATATATTTATAAATTATTAAATTTCATGAATAATAATTCAACTTTTTAATCAATTTTCTTATTGACCAAGGAGTTAAATATAAATATTGACAAAAAGCAAACATATAGGGATGAGCAGAAATGAAACGGAGCTGGAATTCTTTTTAGGTTTTGAATTATATTTCATTCGCCTTTGGCCACCCGTTATTAACTCGTCACGGTATTTATGCGAAAATTAATTATACGAAAGATGAAGAAATAACGATTTTAAAAAGAATCGACTAAGGAGAATCAGAAAAAGAGAGAGAGAGAGAGAAGAAGAAAGGCTATCGAGGATTAAAATAGAGTTCGCCCCTGAGCGATAATAAATAAAGGAATGAGAAATCATTTTAACGAAGTCATTTCGAGTTGTCATACCACCGTGGTAGCTCGAAAAATATTAATGCAGAAAACACACGCAGAGGAATAAGAGAGGAAGAGAACGCGAAAAAAGAAATAAAAAAAAATAAAAAAAGGATAAAATAAATTTGTACATGGAAGTGCGTTAATCGTGTGCGTGCGTTCTCGAACTTCTGTCGAATGAAGGATGGTTATTGGATAGAAAAGTCGGATGCTCAATCGTAGTGGGGCCTGGACCCTCCTTCATCGCCACCTTCCTCTTTCAATACATTTTCCTTTCTCTCTCGCGTGTACCAGAAAACGATCTCTCTATTTCTCATTTTATTCATATTCCCTCTTTTTATTCGTCTTTTTGAAAAATCATGTTACCTTTTATTTCAGAGTAAATTGTACATTTATTTTTTATAAAAATTTATTATTTTTTCGGCCTTCATATATGAGTACTTTTAATTCAAATTTTTTAAGAATGAAGAAATTTTTATTTTTTGATTTCTGGCTCTACAGAATTTTGGAGAATTCTTTCAATTTTATATAATACGAATTATTTTAAATAATTAAATAATTGATTTTATGCACAATTTGTTTTAATTTGAAAAAATACACTTCAAAATGTATTTAAAAAATAAACAAAGTGTTATATCGATAGTTTTCATACAGCTCGTAATTTTTTGATTCGGTACGAAATTTATCAATAAAGTTACAAATTGTTTCATAAAATATCAAAAATTTCAATAATCTTTGCTTAAAAAAAAAATTCATACGAAAGATTCATTCACGTTTTAAAGTGAAATCAAGTTAATCGAAAAAAAAGAACTTTTATTCAGAGTGCGGAAAACGTGGTTAACAAATGAGAGAAGTAAAAAATGGTATAATTCGATTGGTCCCTTTCCCCGAGTTGGTTGTTTGGTTGAATCCACGCGCCGACTCGCCCATATTCACCAGGACGAATCGAGGCGTTCATCACATTCTCTTGAGCCACCACCACGACGACTAGGCTACGTCCTGGCTCGGGCAGGACTCTCGTCCTCTATAGTTAGAAGAGCGTTGCTCCGTTTCGGACACCTGTAACCAGCGCGGCTCACGAGCGGCCATCCACCGCGAGCCTTCTTCACCGGGTACTTCTCTCGAGTTTCTCGAGACTTCTCGCCGAAGGAACATCCGCCGAGAGTCTCGCGACTCCTCAATTTACGAAGAAAATTAAATAATAAAAAACAACAACGAATCTTCAACGAAATATAACCAATAAATAAATAATAAAATAAATAAATAAGTAAATAATTAAATCAACTAGATAAAAAATTGCTCGTTAACGAAGAGACGAAAAAATAAAGATTACAAAATTCGATCGTGAGTAAACTCAAGGGTGGTAGTTTTTACTTGACAGTTTTTTTTAATAATTCAAAAGTTTTTGTATTTCAAAGTGAAGTGAATTCGTTTGTTGAGTAGAGAAAAATTGTTTAACGAAATATGTAATTTCGACGATGCGAAATTAAATGGTGGTGTTTTCTTTTTTTTTTCTTTTAATAATGAAGTCGACGATGTGAAGTGAAAGTTGACGGAAAACGGTCTCGTCTTGTTTCCACGATGGAAAATTCTTGTCTGACGACGGACGAAGGCGACAGCGATCGCATCGATCGCCAACGATTTCGCGATTAAATCTGTCTTTATACGAAATAATACAGTTTCTCGATTTTTCTTTGCGAGCGAGTCTCCTTCGGTTTTTTTCTTTCTTTTTCGCCCGGTGAAAATTTTTTTTTCGGGGTAAAACCAGTGAGGGTGAGACCGAGCGAGGGTGATTAAAACGTGTTTTATCATTCCTGATAATGTGAGATATCGATAAAAATGCGGGGTACGAAGTTTCGTGGTGTCGTTACCCTCGTTTTGCTTCTGATCGTCGCTCACAACGCAACGAGCATCAAGTGGCTGTGAGTAACAAGCAAAAAATTATTTTTCGCTCTCTCTATACATAAATCGTATCAAAAATATATAAAGAAAAATTCACATTTTATAATTGATTATTTATCATTTTTTGTAATTATAATTATAAATGTAATTATTTTTTAATTTTCATTTATTCCTTTTACGTATAGCTTTTTATAGTTCTTAACTTGAACCTCCCCATTCTTGATTTTTCCTTGTTTATTTACAATTATTTGTAATTGTACAAATTGTACAATTGTACAATTGTACAATTATTTGTATTTGTAATTATTTGTTATTTACGATTATTTGTTATAATCGATCTAATAATCATGTTTCATCGAAATTATTATGGTTCGTCTGAAAATTCTTGCAATTTTTAAATTATTAAAAATAAACAGTGCGAAAGAACGTAGCAATAATTTTAGTGAAAAAATATATTTGACGCATAAAATCGAATAGTGAATAAAGAGAGAAAGAAGGAAAAATGAGCGACTCGAAACCTGTTTCCCTGTCCGTATATAAAATTCAATCGTGAACAAAAGCGACGTTCGGAGAATTGATAAAAATCCGGTTGTGCTTATCTGTTCACTTTTCACGCTCGTTGGAGCGTGCGCTTTCCGATCGAGGAGAGAAAATCGGTGAGGTCCCGGGCGCCGATCCTCCGGATATCTTGCCGATTCTCCCGAAAAAC
Organism: Cremastinae sp. A BG-2022a; assembly: GCA_030522545.1. Classification (NCBI taxonomy): domain Eukaryota; kingdom Metazoa; phylum Arthropoda; class Insecta; order Hymenoptera; family Ichneumonidae; species Cremastinae sp. A BG-2022a. The sequence goes on along the minus strand of JAPYYW010002007.1, from coordinate 11,210 downwards.
TCTCCGGAGCTCTTTTACTCCGGGCGATCGGTTCTCCATCGCCCGGAAAGATTAATGTGCCCGAGTTAATGAGAAACAAATAGCTCCCCCCGGGATCGCGAGTCGAGAAAACACGCGCGTTACGTTCGACGAAGAATTAGAATATATAACTATGTAGATCGATATGAAACAAAAGAGACGAAATAGAAACGAAGAAAAAAAAACGATAATATGAAGTAAGATATGGAAGAAAAAGAAATATGAGAAAAAATATTCGGAGGGGGAAAAATGAGAGGTGGGGTCTCGAGAATGGTGATAGAATTGAGAAGAGAGGGGACGGGGGTGCCCCGGAGCTCTTTCTGTATCATAATCCATCCTCGTGTGAGGGCCATCTTCGGGAAATAAAAAAAAAGAGCCGAGAGCAACAGCTGGAGTCTTCACTCCATTTTTTTTCTGCTCCGAAATAATAAATTGTCGTAATCAGGTATAAATTTTATTGTTTCAAAAATTATCGTACACATGAACATATATAATAATTTTGAAATGAATAATCCAAATTCTGCTATCGTAGTTTATTATTGTAGTCGATGACTCAAGATTTTAGTATGGATTTTATTGTGGTCTAGAATGATTGTTTTCAGATATATATCGTATACAAGAACATATTAATTTTTCACTGAATAATCCAAATTCTGTTATCGTAGTTTGCTGTAGTTGACGACTCATTTTATTGGGGATTTTGTCTAGAATTCATTTGATCATTGTGCCTGGCGATTGTCTGTTTCGCTTTGAGTATATCTTGCAACGAATACTGAGAGGGTCTATTTGCCATTTGCTCCCTGTGTCCAGCTATTCCCCGTTGTGCTTGAAGTTTTTTTTGCAACGTAAGACCACCTTCTTTTGGCACTCTCGACTGCTGTTCGGATTTTCCTCTCTGCCTGTTTTTTTCCTCATCGCGCAAATTTTTGGTAACTTTTTGAGAATTTGAAAAACGGTGTGCCCCATTCTGCTGAACATTTGGAGCTGGGACTCCTCGAGCAACGCGCACGAGACCTTCACTCGATACCTTTGATAAAATACAACAAATTTTACTATCGACCATACCAATCGATTAATTGAGTATTTATTTAACGATGACGTTCAAATTATTTTTAGGTTAGAAAGGGACGATAGCTAATAACATATTATTTCAGAATTCATCAAAAACTTTTGCATACAATTTATACATGGTTCACTAAAAATATGTAAATGTTGTCAGACTTTAGATATTCAGGGACTCGATGTCGTTCTACATGAAATAATATTAATACTTTAACTTGAGTATAAACAACGATAAGTAAAATATAGTCTTATTTTTTTCTTCAACTATGATTAATGGATTTATAATAAATTATAACGTTTCACTATCCAAATAGTTATCGATATAGTTTAAAAATTATGCTCAAACTATACTAGTTTAGTATGGTTAACAATTACTATACAGCTAGTATAAAAGAAATTCAAAAAGTAAAACCACGAAGTTTACAATGTTTGATCAATTAATCATGAAAAACAAGTCTTACTCTACAATTTTTCCTTATTGATTAAAAAAGTTTCGTGGTTTTGAAAATTTTATTATCGATCATTCCTCTGTTTTGACTTTTTTATACTATTTTGATGAATTATATGTTAACGATATATAATTATTTTCGATAAAAATTTACCTCCTCGTATGATTCTTCCAATTGGGAATAAACACCGACTGCTCCAAAGAGCACGATGAACGTAAACAGAAACTGATATTTCATGATGAATAGTAGTATTCAAACACCAAAAGTGAACTGTGCTTCAAATTTTGTTGAACTGCCTTTTATACGATTCTTAACTTGATTTCAACAGATATAATTAAGGCGTTCATTAAATTCGGAAAACTGACTACAATTAAAACGTCATAACTTTATCATAATCTATTTTGGTGTGAATGTTATCTTTGAGGAAAAAAAGAACCGAGAGCAACAGCTGGAGTCTCCGTTCTATTTTTTTCCTGCTCCGAGGTAATAAATTGTTGTCAACAGGAAAAAAATGAGCTCGGTAAAGTTAGTAGAACACTGATGAAAAAGGCAATTTTTATTTGCTAAGAATTATGTGCTTTTTATGTGCTTCTCAATGTTATTAAAAAATTAAGTGCTGTATTTGGGCACCTACTTAACACCTAAAAAGCATCTAATTCTTAGCAAAAAAAATTGTTTTTTTTTCATCAATGTTCCGCTAACTTTTCCAAGCTAAAAAAATTAGTAAATTAATGGAATATTTTGATTTTCACTTATTGGCTGTTAAAAAATTGCCTGCGAAATATCTCTTTGCCGATTAATTACTCAAAAATCACGTTTTAAAGCAGTTCTATCGGCACAGTCCAATCAAAAGTTTTTATCTTAATTTATCTCGATACCATGTGGTTTTTGAACGTAAGTTTACTAAGAAAAGTCCAAGTCCATCCAAGGTGACCAGTACTTGTTACGTATTTATGAAAATTAAAAAAATCATAATCTTAGGAGTTTTTTAAAAAAACTTGAGGAAGCTTCTTTGAAGTATAACAAGGAGTTGTGCAAAATTTCAACAAGTTTCACTAGCCAGAAGTCAAGATATGAAGAGTTGAAAATCGCAATATGTATATAACACGTGCTCTTATGGGAGACTGCAGAAAATAATGAATTTTGACAATAATTATCTCAAGTTCTACGTAGCGAAAGCTCTCAAAATTTAATATACAATTACACATTGCATCAAAGAAGGTTTTTGCAAATTTTAAATCTTAAGAATACGATTTTTTGACAGAACTACCATAAAAACCTCACACTCGTAATAAAAATACCAGCTGTCATCACTTTTTGGTAAAATATACAATCGTGATTTTTCTCAGAGTGTACGCAATTCTTGCAAACTCGCGAATAACCGGAGTGAAATTTTTTGGTCATTTTTCGTTGTCACGAGCAAAGATGGAGCTTGCACGTGCGGAAAAAAGGATCGAAGCGAGAGAGAGAGATAGAACGAAGGGAAAAAGAACGAGGCAATTCATTGCAGAAAGGGGTTGTTCGTCTCATTGTCCGTCTACGATAAAATAATGCCGTAACAAATTTGTAACTCATAATGATAACAATAAGCGCAGGGAGCGTGGAACACTCGACAGCGCGGGGAGACATTGACGAATTTAATTGGGAACAAAGAAGTGACGTGAGGGTTATTGATCACGTCGGGATTTTCTCTCTGGACCCACGTGCGTCTCTCTATTTATCCGCGTATCACCACCGTCCCGTATATCTATACAAATCTCTGCGTTACAACGAGACAAAATACGTGTCATTGGCCGCGAGAGGGAATCCACCACTACAATGAACCCCTTCTGTTAAACTCGATTCCAAAGAATTGCGCGAAATTATCGATAACTTCAATTACTTTTTCCCATATTAATCCTTATATTCTCTTTTCTACTTCACTTTTTCACAAATATCATGAGTTATAAAAGTCAAATTAGCAGTAAAACTTCTTTTTAATTAAAAAAAATTCAATGGTTCGATTAAATAAAAATAAATGACACGCGAGTCTCAATATTTTCAATTACTTTTCAACCAATGTGTTGACATTTTCTTTCACGAATTTTCAACTTCTCTTTTATTGTCCACCCTTTTCGATACTCTACAGTAAATTTCTGATTTGATGTGTTCTTAAAAAAAATTTTAACTTGCACTGAGTCTCCTAAATCTATCTCAACTCAAACGAGTGATAATTAAAAACCTTTTTTTTCTCAAAACAAATTCACATGCTTAGGCAATTAGAAATATATCGCGATTAATGTGGGTACTATAGTTGTTTTGTAAAAATATTAGTTTATTGAATACATTTTATTACATTAATAAATATTGTGAAAATAAATTTTTCAATTAATGTTTCTTATTCTGTTGACGATTTTTTTTTATAACATAGGGTCGATAGTACAGTGGTGGACGTGGTTTAGCCTGTCTTATTTCATCCCTGTACTCAGCTACACTCCGTGTCGCTGAGAGTTTATGTTGCAATGTGGCACCATTTTTTTGTTCCCTTAACAACCTTTCTGCTTCTCCTCTCCTTCTGTTTTCTTCATTTTTGCGCAATTGATTGCTAGCGAAATAAGGATTTGATGAACGGTGTGCCCCAATCTGCCGAAAATTTGGAGCCGGGACTCCTCGAGCAACGCGCACGAGTCCTTCACTCGATTCCTTTTATAAAATACAACAAATTTTATTATCGACCATGCCAATCGATTAATTGTATATGTATTTAACGAGGAAATTTAATTTTTTTTAAAGTCTAGAAAGAGACTATATCTAATAATATACTGTTTCAGAAATCACCAAAAACTTTTGCATACAATTTATAAATAATTCTTTAAATGATGTAAATGTTGTCAGACTTTGAATATTCAGGAATGTGATGTTGTTTTTCATCGAATAATATTATTATTTTACCTTGAATATAAACAACGATAAGCAAAATATAGTCGTAATTTTTTCGTCAACTTTGATTAATGGATTTTATAATAAATTATAACGTTTCACTATGCAAATAGTTGTCGACATAGTTTTAAAATTACACTTGAAGTAAACAAATCTATATTATAGCTAGCATAAAAGAAATTCAAAAGTAATGATAAAATCACGAAGTTTACATTTGATCAATTAATCATGAAAAACAAGTCTAACTCTACAATTATTCCTCGATTGCAAAATTTTCTTGGTTTTGAAATATTTATTATCAATCAATTAACAGTTTTTACTTTTTTTTAATTTTGATGAAGTATGTTAGCACGATATAATTATTATTTTCGATAAAAATTTACCTCTTCGTATGATGTTTCCAATTGGGAATAAACACTGACCGCTCCAAAGAGCACGATGAACGTAAACAGAAATTGATACTTCATGATGAATGTCAGTATTCAATCACTAAAAGCGAACTATTATTCGGTCCCGTTTAGTCTGAGTTGCCTTTTATATACAATTCGTCAGATTCGATTTTAACATGAAGTCACCAAAATGGTCATTAAATTCGGAAAAGTGACTATATTAAAGTATGATTCAGGAAAACAATTATGCAACGAGGATATGACTATGCAGACAAATCCGTTTGATTTTCCTTTGATTTCGTCACAGTCTTGGTTATTAAATTCGGAAAAGTGACTATTTAAAGTATGACTCAGGAAAAAAATTATGCTACGAGAATATGGCTATGCAGAAAAATCAGTTTGATCTTCCTTTGATTTCGTCACAATCCCGGTTATTAAATTCGGAAAAGTGACTATAATTAAAGTCTTAATAATCCAGGAAAAAAAATTATGCTACGAGCATATGACTATACAGAAAAATCACTTGATTTTCCTTTAGTCATAATCCCTTGCAAGTAAAGAATTATTTGAAAATTCTTAAAATTGTTGAAACAAACCTCTTATTCGCTGAATGTGAATTATGTTAAGAAACAAATTTTATTAAGAATAAATCTTGTGAAAAAAGAACTAATATATTGAAATTCTAACGAATAAAAATTTTGTTTTTTAAAAGATGATAAAATCCGACCGAATGAAATTTCTCGACCCGTTTTATTGAATATTTGAGCGTGAAAATAGAATCTCGCGATGAATCTTGATTGTGTCGAAACGAAATTTAATCTGGTGTACTGTTATTTTTTTGTTGCTCCTTCGCCAGGCTGTCCTTATCGATGAAAAAGCGGCGAATCTCGTGCAGCGCGAAGTCGTAATTATCGCGAGACACAAATACCGGACGTTCGTTCTCCTTTCTTCTTCTTCTTCTTTTTTCGCTTCCTCCCATTTCGTTCCATTATTTTTCTTTTCCCATTTTTGTGAAGAGAGATGGCGATATAATGGAAGGCTTACAAGCATAGAAATTTCATCGTCGTGTCCGTTTTCTCTCTCATATATACCGAGAAAAACGGAAGTGTGATGCCTTGGGGGGTTCAGCCGACGATCAGGGATGATGAATGAACGAGTGATGGGAATTTTGCGTGTTCTCCTCTCCCACAATTCTCTCCCGGACTCCCTCAAACGCGGACACAGTTCTATCGAGTGCTGGGCTCCCCACTCGATTTAGACTTCTTCAAAAAACCACTGATTTTTTACCTAAAAATTATTTACTCAAGGCATTTTCGTTAATTATCGAGTTTGCTCCCCACTCGATTTAGACTCCTTAAAAAAATCACTGATTTTTTACCTAAAAATTATTTACTCAACGCATTTTCGTAAATTATCGAAAATATTTATACGATTTTCAATCTTCGTCGTTAATTTTTGTCGAGCAAACTTGCGAATTCAGATCGGCTAAAATTTCTCCAAGACTCGTACTAAACTTTTTAATGAAAAAAAAATCGTTTCGATTTACGTATCGCTGAAAAATTTTTAATTAAAAAAAATAACTATACATATATATTTTTTTCAGACTATGTGATAACAATTAGGAAAAATTCATGGATTTTTTGTGCAAAACTCAGTAATTATGACTATAAAACGAATAGAATCATTGTATTTCGTATGAAAAATACAATTTTTTAAAACTATTACCTTACTATAAAAAATAGTAATTTTTCGTATAAAATTTTCTGTATTAAAGTTGTCAAGTGAATTAAACTACTTTTTAGCTCAGATTTTTTTTTAATATACGGAATATTCTTCAATTTTTTTATTTCGGATTATATTTATCTAATTTTTGTTAAATATGCAAGAACTTCTTCATAGACTGACATATGTATATACTGGAGATATATCATACAAGTTAGAATGCGTACAAATTGTTTCATAAAAATAATTATATAATTTAAATAAATTATAAAAAATATGATTTTTTTTCTTGGTTCAAAATTTTAGTGAACAGAGATTGCGATGATATTTCATATATCTCTAGTAAATTATTTTATCAGACGAGAATAAGAGAGGGATTATATTCGTTATACAGAGGCGGGAAAAAGGACGAAGGAACGAACCAATTAGCAGAGATCGAGTCTCGAGAAAGCAACAAAATATCGTACTTTATCACTCCCACGAAAAAGCTTACGATAAATATATCAAGCATTTGAACTTCTTTCCACCTTTTTCTTTTCTCTCAATTAAAAATCGGGATAATTGGAAGTCTTTATTGAAAATTAGAAAATTCGTTCTCCGCCTTCCGAAGTGGAACATAAAATTATTTTGCATATAAAGGAGCATTTAAAAATTCGATTTTCGTCGTACTCGTAGCAATAAATTCGCTAACGATAAATTCGATCTTCTGACGAATATTCGACAAAAAAAATAGAAAAGATAAAAAAAAATTGAGAGATGAACGAATTTTTTCGAGTCTGCTGGGATTAACCAGGATTAAGCTGTTCCCAGACTTGATTTTAACAACTTTTTTAAAATTCATCCGGCAATAAATAATATTTCTATCTTTCTCTCGAACGCTCACGGTCCATTATGTCGTATCGCGAACGACGAGTTTCGTGGATCTCGTAGGCGCCAACTTATTATCAAACGCGGATAAAGATTCTTTTTTACGATCCCGAATATTCCAGGATGCGGGACCAAGAATCGAGGACTAGCGATACCGTCGAGACTCAAAAAAAAAAGAATAAAAAGATAAAAATACTTATAAACAGAAAGAAAGTATCACTAAAAAAATCATCGAATCTCAAAAATAAAACGAAAATAATGTATTAATATAATTCTATGAAGATATTTGTATTTTGAGCCAAAATGAATATTTTATTTGAAATTAAATATACATTTTGATATTTCTCAAGATGTACAAATAACTAATTTTTTTTGCTATCTATTAAGGGAGAACGTCACTCCAATGACGTATATTAAAAATATACAGAGAACGTCTTGTAAATTTTTTTTCAATATACACTAATGTATCCTGAAGCTGAGAAAAAAAATGGACGTGATTCACCGGCCCGTTTTTTTAGCATATTTTTTTAAAAATAACATTTTAACACTATATCGCTTATGAACACACCTAAATACACCTGTCAAATTGATAATTAGAATGCAGAGAAAAATTTAATTATGCATTTAAGTTGACTAATCATTAATAGATATTCGATGTGTAAAATATGAAACACTTTTCACGGGCCGTTTTTTTTAAATTAATGATAAAGTGACAGAAAAAAAGGATATTCCAGTTTGCGGCAAGCGCCATGTCTAAAAACGTGACATCGCTGTCGTGTGACGGCTAAAAAAATATTTCATTGGCAAATGCCAATTTATTTATAAGTTCGGTCTATCGAATGTTTTTTTTCTCAGGTTGGCTAAAAACGTCGGCACCTTTGAATTTTCCCTCCGCCTACCTCACCTCTCATAGCCCTGACGTTCTCCCTTAAATAATTGAATAAGAAAAATTTTACTAAAAAGAATAAAAACGATAAAACTCTGTTAAAAATTCTAAAAAATCGCTAAATAATGAAATTTCTCGTTTAAATTGAAATAATTTGCGATTATGTCTCTGTTGTTTGGCAATAATTTCTTTTCTGCGCTGCAGCGAAATCGCGAAGGGATCTGACGCTGATTTCCGGCTCGGCATAGTCGAAGAAAAAGGTAAATTAAAAATTCGATGCTTCTCGCGGGCACTTAATGTCGGTCGAGTGATTTAAGGTACGCACACGCTCGTTATTTACGGCCCGAAGGTGTCCGAATAATATACCGCGCCTCCGTAACAATATTATCACTCTCGCCAAATTAAATTCAACTGACCGAAACATTGAGCAGTGCGAGCATTGCGCGAATACTATTTTAAATTAAATTTAAATTACAGGTTCAAAAAGTTTAATTAGCAAAAATAAATTTAGTGCAATTTATACATCCACATTAATGTAAAATAATAAAATTATATATACATAATTAAGTCTGTTTTAAAATAAAATATTAACAATAATAATAATATAAATAACTAAAAAAATACACACCAACAACGCTGATGAATGGCAATGTAAAAATTAATACAAAAATAACCAATAAAATAAGCAAAAGAGAAAAAAAACGACTAAGGTGAGAAAGAATCAGTTAAAAAATTGAGCAAATTTATTCTAAAAATTGTACGTGCAAAAAAAATCTTTTTCAAAATGATTATAAAAATGATAACCAAGAAATTAATAAATATAATTTAAAAAAATGTAAATGCGCAGTAATGATTTTTCAAAAGAATATTTTTTAAAGGAAAGATATAAATTTATATTTTTCCGTGTATATTTGATTTTGTTTTTCTGTACGAGGACAATATGTTGCGGTCCAAATAATTGGAGATATATTTCTGGCCAGATAAAAAAAATTCGAATAAAGGCGATTATCTCGTTACAGCGAGCGAAACGCATTTTGCGCGCGAGTGGCGTACGATGCGTGCGAGATTATTCCTTACTAAATTGTCATTCATTCGGCCCGATCTTTCTTCCGGCGTATCGAACGATCTGCACGGACAGGTTCTCGATCACGAGAACGAAAATGCATTTGCGTGTATCGCGATCTTGCGTGATTAGTCCGGCTCGGAGCCCCGATCTGATCGAATAATATTAAATAACGCCATATATATGTAAATAAATCTAAATTATTGTTACTACCACCGAGTGTCCATTATTCTTCAACGAGGATTGAATATTTGTTATTTTGTACTCTCGCAAATATACTTCGTTCTCTAAAAATAGATAAAGATAACATTTTTTAATGACTTTATATCATTAAGAATGATCTATGACTGTCCTAGATTTTTTTTTCGTAAAATATTGAAATTGATAAAATGCATTTTGTCTTGACAAAATTCAATCTCGGTCTTCGTCTCTAGAAAAATCGGAGATAGTATATTCATTCTTTAAAGTAAAATTTTAAGTTATTGTCATTTTATACAATTAATATCTCGATATTTACATCGATAAGAAAATTTCAAATTTGGCACACATTTTAATATTATGGCAGAAATGCCAATGCAAATGTTCGATTATCCATTTTATTGGAATCAATTTCAATTTTGCCTATACATTACATGCTTAACCTGAACATCTTTATACGTCCATTATTATACTAGCAAAATTGCAAAAATGAAAATTTCCATAAAATAATTCTATATAATTACACATATTGCAATTGTGCAGTTTATATATATAGAATACTACTTTGTCAAATTTTTAATGACTGGACTTTTTTTGCTCTATGAGTAATCAGAAAAAATTTGAAAGCAATTTGTACACAGTAATGAAAAAAGAATGTGATTTCATTAATATCGATAATTACGAGGAAAAAGCGTTAATTACTGGCTTATGTTGCTGTAACTACTTTATCATGGCTGCTATTCATTAAATCCGCTGCAAATGATTTTCCAGTCAGTTGACACGTTCGAGATTGGATATCGAAAGGAATTAGTTGTCGCGTGTGTTATATTGAAACTGCTTCCTTCATTCGTTTTTTATTGTTTTACTTTTTTTCATAACTTTATGAATCATTTGCCTCAGATCCCGAGGCACGATAAAGCTTCCAATAATTTGTCACGATTTCTCCACGATTTCAATACGGTTTTACCAATCTGCGCTCAGTCTTATCGGTTAATTAGATTTTTGAATTTTTAATCAAATCGCCTCTATCAAAATTTCAGACTTACTGACATTTGTCTATAAACATTTTTCAATTAACAAAAAGTTTAAGAACGTTCACGACATGTACAAAAATTAAATTATTTTTCAGAAATACCAACTCATCGTCAAAAAATGAATCAAACCTATTTAGGCCTAGAAAAAAATTTCCGAATTTAATGATTTTCGAGAATTTTGAAATAGATAAAAATTTTCCTCATATAATGACATGAAATTAGAAGTTGTTTAAAAAAAATAATTTTTACTCACTGTACTCACAATCTTTATTTAAGTGATAATTTCTTATAAATTTTATTCATTTTTATGATGATATTCAAGCGAAACGTAAATTTTGAATACGAATGTCAAAAGTTGCTTATATAATTTCAATTCAATGGTTTCGAATACAGAGAGCCAGATATTTCCTTGCCCATCTCAGTATTGAACTTTTTTCACTACATATATAATGCAGTTTTATTCGCACAGCTCTCCTTTTAGAGCTTTTTACAACAAATATTTAAATATACGAGCAGCAACGCGGCCGCTGCACGGCCGCTTTTTCCGTTTCAACATGTTTGAATTGATGTTTTACAATTATTCTAAGCGTATACTTCATACAA